>OU342663.1:40000-90000 GCA_910589605.1 Chrysoteuchia culmella | reverse complement strand
GTGACCCAGAGGAGCACAGTTGCAGCACTCGGGGGTTGATCCAGCGATCATAAGCTCACATTTGGCCCGCAAATGTGATCCCCCGCAGTGGCTGCATCTGTCCTCCCCATGGGTGCAGAACTTCCTTCCATGCCCGTACGCCAAGCACTTTGTGCATTGGATGAGTGGCGACTGGTCCTCCACCCTGACCCTTTGTAGGTCAATGTGGAGGGCACCAGCCGCGGTCATCATTTGCCAGCTCAGTGGGTCTACCTGTAAGACCACGTGGTTTGCGTGTGGGTTTCGTGTCCGTTTCTTATATTTTACCTTAATTCGTGTCTCCTCTTTCCGCCCCTTGAATATTTCCGGGTTTTGGTGTATCACGGCGTCAACTATTCCGTCGTCGTCGCCGTCATCCACCAGAACATCCTTTAATATGACAAGGGGGTCCTTGTTTGGAATTCTCTCGGTTTTTAATTTTTGGTCCTTACTAATTTTTTCGGTTATCCTGTCAAGGTCATTTTTGTCTCTACAACTCAGTATAACTTTCTGGCCCTTTGCTTTTCGGATCTTGTCCACGCGAACACCCCCAGCCCTGGCGTCGACCGCCCTCCTTACCCGTTGGAGGACTTCCTCACTCGTCTCCTGGTCGTCCTCGGATGTGATGGCAATCGACTCCAGGGTCGGGGGGAGCTTCGGTGGTGGCGCTCTGGCTACGACACTGGCGTAGGTGGCAGAGTTGTTGTGTGCCACCTCTTTGCGGATAGGGTCATCCAACTTGGCCTCGAGCTTTACAAGCTGGGCCATTTGTTTTTCGTCGAGTTCCACAAGTCCATTTCCCCATAAGTCCATTTTCTTGTATAGGTTGGCTAGGTTGTGTACTTGGTCGGTTCCGTTATCCTCCAATGTATCCAGCTTTATTTCTATCCTTTGTATGCCATCCGTAATCTCGTCGAGGTTTACGTGTGGCGCTCTTTCTTTTCCCTCCCATTTCCCGATGAGCGTCTGGAGAGTTTGGATAGCATTATCCATCCTCTCCAGCCGCTCATCAGTGGCGGCGGTGGTTTGGGTCTCGGGGCTCATTTGGATCTGCGAGATGGGTGGGGTTTGGCGAGATGTTGTTGCCAACAGGTTCTCCATATCGCGGGATCTCCGCGACACCTCAAAGAGTAGTGACATGCTTTGTTCTGTTGTCTCCTCTAGGAATTGTTTTATATCTTTCCTCATGCCTGTGAAAGATTTAATCTTTTCCGGGATCGCATCCAGCATTCCCATTATTGACCCAAGCAGTCTGTCAGTGGGTGTTCGGTCTTTGCTGGCTTCCTCCTGGGCCCTTGAAGCTTTGAGCTGCTTTGCAAGCTTGATCTTGTTTTTGCTTGTCGCTATGTAGACCTGGGCAGCATCCTCAGGTCTGTAGTGGCCTTCTTTGATGTAGGGTGGTATGGCTGTCGGCAGGACTTTGGAGGATACAGGCGAGGAGGTTAATGGAGATGTTGGTGTCGCTGCGGGCCCCGGGCGGGGGAGCACCTTTGGTGATCGAGCCTGAGACGGCGATATGGTGACGGTGCTGGGGCTTGGCAGCCTCTTCCCCACGGGTGGTGTGTGGTACATTTTGCTTGTTATTAATCTGTGTCTTTTCTGTTTCAGGTACTGATGGTGGTGTGCGAGAGGTGTGGGAGCAGTGTCGTCAGGTGAGTCAATTTGTATATGTAATAAAAATGTGTAAATGTGTAAAGTGTATATTTTATAAAAATAATGTCAGAATTCAATAGTTGTCAGGTCCTGCCTGAAGCGGCTACGGTCTTTTGTTATACAATTTATTAAATAGTAATTATTTTATCTAAAAAGTTACAATTTTTTGATGTAATTCCAAAAAATTTTTAAAACTCTATATAGAGTCGCTCTTACGTTAGATTTACTTATTTTCTCTACCGTAGGTAGAGAATGTTATTTCTGACCGGTTTGTGAAAACTAATTGTCCCTATCACTAATAACCGCAAAGTTACAGTTATTTTTGTTAAATTAAAGATGGCCGCCAAAATGGCCGCCGTCAGCTAAAAACTAAGTTGCGGACCCGGTAGAGCTCCGCGAGCCCTATCCAACGACCCCAAGAACGGGGCTCTACGGCCAATGGATCCTGAGTAAACCCCTGGGGAAAAATTGGGGTAAACTGGGGGTGAACCGGGGCAAGCCCAATATCTCAGGAACCATTCACCGGAGGACACCGGTTCCTTTGGGACTTCCGTAGGGCTCCCCCTTACCTACCCAAAAATGCGCTTGGGCAAAATAATTTACCCAAGTGGTCCCAGGGCAATTTTACCCAAGGGTGGTGGTAGAGGGGGTTCGGGGAAACTCCACGGAAAAATCCCCAGTCCTCTAGCCCCAATAGTTTGGGAGCTATGACTATCCTAAATTTCCAAAATGGCGGATCCAAGATGGCGGATCAATTTTAGGATAGCTGTAGCTCCGGCCCTATTGGTACTAGGAAGACGGCGTTTGGGTCTTCCCGGGGTAGCTTTGTGAGGTCTACCTCGCGCGCTCCTAAAAACGGGGGGCAAAATGAAAGTTGCCCAATTTTAAAATAAGGGGGGGGAGGGGAAGCGGAGGGATCAGACGGATCCCTGGGATAAATCCCCGATCGAATCGGACCAGTAGTTTCGGAGATATGGGCCTTTTCCTAAAAACAAAATGGCGATTTAAAATGGCCGCCGGAATTTCAAAAAATCCTAGCGCCCAAACTATTGGCCGTAGGGACTCGGGGTTTTTTGCGTCGTGGTGGGGGGGTCGAAAACTACCTCTGTAGGTGCACAGATTTCCTATACAGACCTTATATGTCGCACAGGGTTGTGACCCCACCAGGGCGCAAGAGGGGGGTTTTTTAAGCCCTCCTGTGAGAACCCCGACTCTCTAGGGTTGGTATTTCCGGAGATATTCCTTGGGGAAGTTTTGCCCCAAAAAATTAAAGATGGCCGCCGGTTGGGTCAAAACGTAGATTGAGGCCTAGAGCCTCCGAGTTTGGGCTTTAAGGTGATGCCCTAGGTATATAAAACCTATGGTAGTCCTTGTTTCACCCTAGAATTCCACCCCTTCGAGCAGTGACATAAAATGTTACAAAAAATAAAATAGCTCCTAAAGTATAAACACTAAAAATATAAACAGGGTACCTAAAAATAGAGGGGACAAAGCACTATAAGTCACAATTAAAAATATTATAAAAACACTTAAAATAGAGCCGCAAATGGAGGGGGAAGTTTCAACCCCTATCTTCAAAAAATCATAAGTCCAAGGATATTGGTCCGATTTCAAAAATTTAAATTTTGGTCGAAAGAGATTAACTAGATCTATAATAAGAAAATATAACAAAATTTACTATAATACAAAAATATTGAGTTATGATTTTTTGAAGATTTTTAAAACTTTAAACTTCTAAAACTTAGCTTCTATATATCCGATTGAAGTGTTCGAAGCGTCGGATGACTCGCCTCGGTGTCCCCTTCCAGCCTCGTTTGCTCCTGATGTTCGGAGAGTGCGGGATCGATGACCTCGTGGCGTCTCGACCACGTGTTGTCGACGGAAATTGGCTCCTAACTCCTCAGGCTTAAATAGCCCAGGGGAGCTGCTGAAGTAGGCAGGTAGAGGGCGCCAAGACGCACAATTTGACGTCTCAGGCGCTGGTGTAGCACTTGTCGTTCTCACGTAAATCCTCGGGAAGTGGGCGAAAACTTGTGTTTTCGAGGTTATATATCACTAAATCACTTATAACTTCGCACACACTTCACCGATTTTAAAACTGATATCATCAACGTGTAGGGCGCAAAAAGACGCAACTTTTGGTGTATAGCACTTGTTGATACGTTGAGAAAAACCACACTTTTTGAATTTTTTGCTGCGGAGCGATATGTTAGCACTGCGGGAGCTCAGACGCAACTTCCTTCAACAAAGTGGGCGCCGAGCACACAATAAGAGTCCGAAATGTACTGGGGAGACACTGGATGGGCGCGGCCGCACTACCCGGGAGCGGGCGCCGCGCGCACAATGGAAACCGAACACAAAAGATCGAACAATAGACCTGGGAGCGCGCGCCCAATGGACGGGCGCGGCAGAAAAACCGACGGAGCTCCGCAAAAACGTGCCGCTCGCTAGGACGGCTGGCGCGAGACTGGTTAGGTTAGGTTAGGTTAGGTTAGGTTAGGTTAGGTTAGGTTAGGTTAGGTTAGGTTAGGTTAGGTTAGGTTAGGTTAGGTTAGGTTAGGTTAGGTTAGGTTAGGTTTTTTTTTTTTTTTTTTTTTTTTTTTTTTTTTTTTTACCAAACTGTGTTTAACAACAGAAGAGGGGAGGGTGTGAAAGGAGGAGAAAAGATGTATTAAAGTATGGGAAAAACATGGATAATTGGATCCGGCACCTTCAGGCTCATCCCGTGGGCAGGCCTGTTGCCATCCAGTACCGGATCGGGGGGGGAGAGGGGAGTTTGAGGCGGGGGAAGGTAGGGATGGGATAGGGAGATTAGGAGGGGGAGGGAAACATGAGGTGAGATAAATATATGGTGAATAATGAATATAAGGTCTGCCTGGCCCGGCACCTACGGGCTCATCCCGTGGGCAGGCTTGTTGCCTTTCGGTGCCAGGTCAAGCACACATAGACATAAATGTATACAATGATTATAGGGTTTGCCTGGCCCGGCACCTACGGGCTCATCCCGTGGGCAGGCCTGTTGCCTTTCGGTGCTAGGTCAAGCACACATAGACATAAATGTATACATAAAAATATATAGATATAAAAACAGATGAATGGGTATGAAAGTGAAGAGCCTCAGACGGCAGCCGCCGGAGCGCACCATTCATTCGTTCATTCGCGCGCGGTGACCCTTGCGGGTCTGACCCACCCCAGGGGGGGCATAGTCATAAAATTGTGCCCCCCTCCACTTGGATGCAGCCCCGGTGGAGGAGGACCGACAAACGCACCTGGCCACAAGAGTGTAAGAATGGGGCAAGAGTTGCCAGTATGGCCAGAATGTAAGAGGTCAGGTGCGTGCCTTACCCGAGAGGCGGGTGATTGGAGCGCGAGGTTTGTTGAATGGCCGGCTCCGGCGGTGGCCCTCCGAGGCTATGTAAGGTGATAAACCGAAAATATGAGCACCCGGCGTCGGGCGCGCCCCAGGCGACGAGACGTGTCCAGAAGGTGTGGACTCATCCCGCCGCCGGGAGCGCGCCCGCACACGGGTGCTCAAGGCACGTGAAAAAAAAAGTTGGCATCCCATAGTGCAGTCCCCGCGTCGGGCGCACCCAGGGCGCCAGTGTGCGTCCTAACGGGTTGCTGGCCTAGGCGCCCAGGGCACGCCCGCGTCAGGTGCTGCAGGGATGTCCCAGGGAACTATACAAAAATAGTGGTGTAGTTGTATGTTTGGCCTGGGGCGCGCCCGGGGCGCCCTTGCGCATATGAAACGCTTATCTTGTGTGGGCGCCCGGGGCGCGCCCCAGCCAATCTATGTTAACATAATCAATTTATTTACATGATAGGCATACAAAGTGATGATTATATAATTATTTGCAAATTGTATATATGTATGTTATATTATTGAAGAAGGGCAAAGCGAAAAGTAGGTAAAACAAAGACTATCCACCTCTACATGATTGATTGATTGACTGATTTGTTGACTAGTTACAATAAAATTATCAGCTAAGTTGTTTGTATGTCGAATCTTATTAATATAATCAATATAAAATCAATATAAAATCAGAACTAAGACTATGCTCTCATTGTCATCATATTTTTTTTTTTTTTTTTTTTTTTTTTTTTTTTTTTTTTTTTTTTTTCTTTTTTTACTTTATATATTCAACCATCCGTCATTCAGCCTGTTGACATCCTCCGTTGACAAGGCGCGCCCGACACCCGCACAACCGACGGGGAGGCCCTCCGATGCCGGCGCTCACCAAGGAGCAAGAGCGGGCACGCCCGTGTCCCGCAGCGAGACCTTGCCGCGCCCAGACCCCTTACTGACTGATCCAGGCCAACTTAACTCAGCTCCTCCAGCAGGGTGGTTCCGATACATCACGCCTAGGGGGAATCACCGTCAACAGGGGATCGCCCGTGTCCAAGCCGCTTGTTTGCATGTCGGGCCTAGATGTTGGAGCCCTCCCTCCTATGCCCGGAGGGGGGTCACGGAGCAAATGCGAGCCTGCGTTGCGCGGTGAGTGATGGCCAGTTAAAAAAAAAACAGACGAAAACAGGGGGGGTATCAGCAATGTACCAGCGCCGATATTCCATCTGAGTGTTTGTTGTTCTTTGCGCAGAGAGAGCGTGGGTTCGGGAATGGTTGTGTTGTTGTTGTTGTGGCGGGTGCGATGGCTTGACTTGACTTGACTTGATTAGTTCATATGTGTCTTGTGGTTTTTTTTTTTTTTTTTTTTTTTTTTTTTTTTTTTTTTTTTTTTTTTTTTTTTCCACCTTGATGATGTGGGCGCGACCAAGACGATAGCGCGCATCCAGAAACGGATTACCGCGCAAAGTCGAGGGCGTACCCACAGAGAGCTCATATGTGTATTGTCATATCTCTATTACAGTTACCTACTTATCTATTTATCTAATTGTTTATTTATTTACTATATATACAGTAGTCAAATCTCACTTATTTCATTCATATAATAATGTGGGCGCGACCTAGGCATCCACCGTGCATCCAGGAGCAGGTAAAAGCACAAAGCCGGGGACGCGCCCACTGAATTCCTCAATGTACATGTATAATTAATGCTTGGACTTGTAACCCATTTAATTATTTATATATTAATTAGCTTAACATATATATTATATTATGTGTATTAACATATTACTATGCGTATTGATGAAACTACCTAATTATTAATATTGCTGATGTGGGCGCGCCCGAGGCGCCAAAGCTCCTCCGGGAGCGGACTGTTGCACTGAACCGAGGGCGCGCCCACATAGATCCTACATGTACCTGTTCGTAAACATCGAAAATCAAAGTTTATTAATTGTGTTTAGCTAGCGAATTTATTAATTTATGAGATTGTTAATTGGTTAATCTATCTATGGTCTGTTTTCTAATAATAATGATGTGGGCGCGCCCGAGGCGCCAAGGCTCCTCCGGGAGCGGACTGTTGCACTGAACCGAGGGCGCGCCCACATAGATCCTACATGTACCTATTCATATACATCGAAAGTCAAAGTCTATTATTATTTGTGTTTAACTAGCGAGTTTATTAACTAACTTATGACATTGTTAATTGGTTATTCTATCTATGGTTTGTTTTCTATTAATAATGATGTGGGCGCGCCCAGGATGCCAATACCCATCTGGGAGCGGTTTACCACACTGAGCCGAGGGTGCGCCCACATAGATCCTATATATACCTATTCGTGTGTAACATTAATCTAGAGCGACTGGCTTATGGGAAAGATCAAAATTTTTGTGCAAACAAACTACTTGTAGACATGATTACAAATATTTATTTATCTGTTTATTTTCCCTACAACAATTATGAAATGGAATGAGATAAAGGTAAATGTAAAGACAACATAATTTGCTTCCCTACGTTATCTAATGTGCTCTCAAAATGAGGACAAGTGAAAACAATCAATCAATCAATCGAGTACAGGTATAGTTGGTCACATAAAAATAAAAAGTAATTAACAAGTATGTTTGCCTATTTATTTATTTATATAACTCTATTCATATATACAATATTTATCTTTATCGTGGCCAGGTAATTACCATCAATAAATTAGTCTCTCTTAACCTATGTATGTATGTACACTTACTTACAAAACTGCGCGATGATACATATGCACATCTATATACTTAATGCCTATACTATGCTAAAACCGATTGAGAACTGGAACAAGTTGACATAATGCAAGTTAAAACTTTGACATGCTTAATTCCCTATGCATGTATGTATGCCCTGATTATTATTTATTTATTCATTCATTCATATGTACAGTTGTCTATTTATTTACTTATTCTATCATTCATTCATTCATTCATATATTTGTGATTAGCTTTAAAGTCTAGTAACAATAATGGCAATAATGGCGTAGAAGAAAACAATAGAAAATAAAACAAAAAGGAACATAATTATCCTAGTCAACATAACCTATTATTATTAATGATAATCAATATTTATTTATATGTATTTTATAATTAATGTAATTAATGTATATATGTATGTATGTATTTGTTTGTTTGTCTTAAACAAAAATGAAATTAAAACAAAAACAAAATCAAAGCAAAGAAAAACAAAATTCTTTTCCCTACGTAAGTATGCCCTTATTTATTCATTAATATGTACATTTGTTTATTTATCTATCTATTTAATTATTCTCTCATTCATTTACCTATTCATGATTAACTTAAAGCCTAGAAACAATAATAATAAGAACGAAAAAGAAAAACAAAAAGAAATTAAACAATTCAATTCAATTCAACATAATCATCATCATAATCGACCTATTGTTATCAAAGATAATCATTATTTATTTATGTACACACCAATAATACTAGGCATTTATATACAGAACATATATGTATGTATATATATATATAAAAATTCCCAAATGTGACGGGGAAGCGTAGATTAGGGGCGCCCGTGGGCTGCGGGAGGCGGGAAGGTAGTGGTGGTGGTGGTGATGGTGGAGGAGGAGGGGGGCGACACCAGAATGCGTGTGTATGTGTGCGAGTGTGCAAGCGTGCATCCCAGGGGGGGCTAGTGTAGGGTAAATCCGAGGAAATTAGGGTTCAAACCCGAGACACCCCGAATAGTCCGGAGGTCGGGTATTAAATCCGCCGGACACCTATCTAGGAGTACCTCCGTGTTGTAGTAATAGGGGAGTGGGTAATCGGGGTGTCTCAAGTCATATGTGTAGCCCTGGTGATTTCTTTTATAGTGACGGGACACGTGCCCCCCCTTGATGATGGTGCCACACAGGATGCACTGCTTTAGGGCCAGGTTTCTTGGCCGGCCCCACCATCCCTGGTCCCCGCCCGTGTCCAGCCCCGTGCTCCCGGCCGCCTTCACTCCCGCGCTTGCAGCGCCAGTAGTGGTGGTGGAGGAGGTGTTTCGCCTGGCAGGGGTGAGCGGGGGCGGCGGAGGGAGGGGCGGGGCCTTTGCTGGCTTTACAGGCTTTATGGTTTTGGTGCGTGCGGCACGCGCGCGCGGGGGCCGGTCCCGTGGGGCGCTCCGGGCGCTCCCAACCGCTTTGGTTGTACTAGCCGCCGCGTCCGGCGGGCTGCAGCCGCCCCGAGGCAGGGCACCGGGGGGCGCGGGGGGTGATCCCGAGCCGCCGGCACCCCGCACCGCCGCCGCTACCGCCCGCCGGCCGTCGTACGGCGTCGTTGGGAGGTGAACGGGCGGAGAAGAAGCAGTAGTGGTGATGATGGTGGAAACCCCAGAGTGTGTGTGTGATGCCGGCGGCGCGTGACGCCCCTGTACTTCGGCAATACCAGTCGCCGCACCCACCGCGCCAACCATCGCGCCAACCGTTGCGCCCAGCGGGCCGCCGCCGCGACGGCGCGAGGCACCGGGGGACAGGGAGGGCAAGTCCGTGCCCCCGGCACCCCGCACCGCCGCAGCCGCCGTCGGCCGGACGCCGCCGTTCGGCGTCACCGGGGGAGGGGCGGCGATGGGGGGGGCGACTAGTATGCGCGGGCGCTTCCGCGACGGGGGGCGGCGCATTGTAGTGTTCGGACCGTCACTCATGGGAGCTGTGGGAGCGGCGGCAGCAGAGGGGGAGATTCCCGAGGTCGTCAGTACTGTGCGATCCGGCGTGGCCGAGCCCCTTCCTGAGTCGTCGGCTGGAGAGAGGGTGAGCCTGAGAAAGTTTATGAACTCTTTGCAGCCGCCCGGTGACGTGGGGGCACCCTCCACCCCAGATGGCGACGGGGAGGGCAACGGGGGCGTCGGCGAGAACAGCGGGGGGGTGGTTACCGGTATCTGTCGCTCTGTTGGTGGTGGTGGTGGAGATAAGGCTGCCACTTCCCCAGCCACCCCCTCCTCCCCCACACCCGGGGGGGGCGGCTGGGAGAGCAGCAGCTCTATATCATCAAAGACAAGCCCGCACACCGAATCACCGTCCGCCGCAACGTCCCCACAAGCTCGAGCGGGTGGATGCAGATGTGGAGAGGAGGAGGGAGAGGTAGCAGCCGAGGAGGAGAGGTCATAATTAATAAGTCGGGCGTGGTGACTACGACCACGAGCGCGGTCGCCCGTAGTAAAAGAATCCGGGATAGGAGTGGACCCAGGAGCCGGGACGTAGGGGGGAATCATCAGGGGGGCCGCAGATCTTTCAAGCCCCCTGAGGTCACAGATAGTTTCTAGTGCCTGGTCTAGGTGGACCTGCAGGTGACTTTGGCGGCGGAGTAGCTCCCTGATAACCCCCCCGCAGTTGGCACACTGGCTCCACGCCATCCCTTCGTCGAAAACACGCCGCGCCGCGTCGTCAGCCACCGCCGCCGCAGCCAAGCGTACAAGTGATGTGTAAGCTGGTATGCTGGTTGGTTAGTGGCTAGTGGCAATGGTTAGATGGTAGCACCTTCAACCACAGCGTATACCCTGTGGACGCATGCTAAGTAAGAATACCGAAAGGTCAGGGGGTGGGTGAAAGTGTAGGTGCGACCGCTCCTCCAACAGCGAGAGAGACGGAAAATATATAGTTCTAAAGAAAAGAAAATACAATGGAACGGCCGAGAAACACAGGAAACACAGAAAATTATCACAACACGACATCAACCACCACACAAACACAAAACAATGCAATCAAGGCATGTAAGCTATGTAAACCCCGTGTTGGTTAAGAGAATATAGATGTGAAATTGTGACTTTAGTAGGTAGATGATTATTGGGCCTTTACATGCTGTGTTAGTTGTATTAACTATTACTATTATTATTGTTATTGATGTTGTTGTTGTTGTGTATATGATAATATATATTTTTATATTTTTATTTAACTGTGATACTGATAAACGGAGGGGGTGTTGCAGAGATAAGGGAGCCGAACATATATTAACAGAGGAAAACATGAAAAGATAGAGTGCACAAGCCCACACACACGCAAGCATAACTCACCTTGTTTCATTGACCAAGAATGGACCATGAAATTATTCCCTTGACATGGGCACTCCCTCCCGCGCCCACCAACAACGAGTGCAAAGTGCAAATATTTGCACACACTAGCTTGGCGGGCGCGGGCGGGCGCACCCATGTGTACTAATAGAGTACTGCCGATACACCTATCAATGCTGTTATGATAAATTTAGATACCTATTTGGGAGCGCCCACCTGCGCCCGCCAAAGGTAGCTTTGCCATGCAAATGCCACTCCGGCCGACGCAGGCGGGCGCGCGCCCGTCACAGATGCACTTTTAATATAAAAACATCTGTAGCAGGCTCGGAAGCGCCCGTTTTGTATTATTATTGTTATTCCAAGACTTACCCGCGTCCGCGCCGGCAGGTGTGTCTCGCTCAGCGTGTGCAAGCAAAGTGCGCGCACGACTAACAGCGGCACGCGCCTTCCTGCCCGCGCGGGCGCGGGGGGAGCCAGTGAGCGTAAAGTTATGGATACATTGCCCTATATTGCGGCCCGCGCACACTCCCGCACTGTCTCTCTTACAGAGTTGAGTTGAGTGTCCTTTGCGACCCATGCTACCTGCTGCCCGTGTTGAGTTGGACGTTGAACCCCTTGAGCTTAGAGTATATATCAGTTATAAGTTTGGCGAAACGTTTTAATATGAAGGTCGACATTTTGCCCTCCATGATGTCCGGGAGGTGAAATGGGGATCCCGTGTTAGTTGTGTAGCTATTGCGGGGCAGAGATGCCAGATAGTCCTGACGGTGTTGGGAGAACCTGACGCAGTCCTCGACCAAATGGAGGGGGGTCTGGGCCGAGATCCGATCGCAAGGGCAACATTTAGTTGTTGTAATGTTAAATCTGTGCAGATAAGACAGGTGCGCACCGTGTGCCGTGATGTATTGTGTAAAGTAGAAATCATGCGGTATTGAAGCGGTAATGTCCATACAAGACCTCGGGTTGGGGAGCAGGGCCCTAGTGTGCGCACCCGTGAGGGCCTTTTTATATCTATCATTCCAGGAGGCCACCGCTGCGCCCTGGGAGTGGAATTTAACATATGAGATGGGGAAATGTGTGTACGCCGGGGCGGAATGGGCAACAGCCGCGCTTCGTGCTGCCTCGTCAGCGCCCTCGTTGCCGAGGATGCCCACGTGGCCTTTAACCCAGCAGAATGCCATGTTGCTGCCGCACCGCCTGTGGCGCGCCACGACGCCATGGATGAGGGACACCAGCGGGTTGGTACTGCTTCTGGAGCCCAAGGCCTCCAGAGCCGATCTAGAATCTGAGAGAATAAGAGCCTCCGGGTGTCCCTCCCCCGCGGCGACCAGGCAGGCCCGGTATATAGCGTACAATTCCGCCTGAAAGACAGTGCAAGCACTGTGGAGTTTAAACTTATATGTCCTAACTCTGTCCCCTGGTCCCGCGTCCGGGTTTACTCTAAGGAACGCGGCCCCCACCTCGCCCTCCTCTGATTTACTACCATCCGTGAAATATTGGATGCACCTAGCCGTGCAGGCCTCGTCCACCTCCTCCTGAGTTGTTGCGTAGCGGAATTTGACTGAAATGCGCTCGGCCGGGTGTAGGAGTTGGGATATGGGGGTTGGGAATTCGAACGGCACGTCCGACGGTAGTCGCGTCGCGACCCCCGACACACGAGCCAATTCGTTCTCTCTAACCCTAAGAGTGTCCAAGTCCAGGGGGAGGAGTCCCGCAACGGCTATTGCCGCTGTCGTTGAGATAGTGCGATATCCCCTAATGATTCTAATGGCAAAGCCCCTCTGCATAGATAGGAGGGCGCGCCTCACATAGAATTTGTTGGCAACGTGCCCCCAGACTCCCGCTGCATACGTAACTGTGGGAGCGACGACGTAGTTGTATATAGCCTTCACATTTTCGGGATGGAGGCCCCATGTTGGCCGGACAAACACGCATAACCTATTGAAGATTGCCTTGGCCTTGTTAATGACATGGTTTATATGCGTTTTAAAATTTAGTTTATTGTCGAGGACAACCCCGAGGATGGTGAAGTTAGGGCTGAAGTTGATGCGGGTTCCCTCCATGTGTATGGCTGCCTTGGCCGCGGTGGGCGTGAATGCCATGGCCCTAGTTTTACTGGGCCCAAAGAATAGCTTGACGCCTCTGCCCCATGCCGCAATAGCGCCTAATGTTTTGCATGTTATGTTTTGTAGCGTGGATGTGTCCTTCGCAGAGGCGATTAAGAGGACGTCGTCCGCATACGCCTGTAGGCGGCATCCCTCCGGGAGTGGTATATCGAGGAGGTCGTCCAGCACGCAGTTCCATAGGGCGGGGCCACACGCCGAGCCCTGCACGCATCCCCGTTGTGTTTGACACGATGCCGTTGTGCCCGCATGATTTAGGGTAACTGATCTGGGCGTGAGGTAGTTGGATATAAGCTTAAGAATGTTTTGAGGGCAGTTAGTTCTTTTAAGTCTATCAATAATGGCCGGCCACCAGGCCCTGTCGAATGCCGACTGTATGTCCAGGGAGACCGCAATAGTGTGGAGTCCTTTGGACCTGCTGGACTTGATAACCTCGAGCGCGTCCAGGAGGGCGTGAGCCGTAGAGGTGTTTCTTCTGAAGCCGTACTGTCTGTGGTTATGGTGTCCCTGGACCGCCGCCGCGTGCACCAACCGTTCCGTCATAAGTTTTTCAAGCGTTTTACCAAACACAGGTATCAATCCAATTGGCCTGTTTGCCTTAGGCTCGGCTGGCGATAGGGCGCCTGGTTTGGGGATAATTCGCAGGACCGCCTGCTTCCAGGTGTCCGGGAAGTAGCCGAGCTGCAGGCATCTGTTGACTAGGGCCGTGATGAGATCGGGAAGGTTCTTGAAGGCAGCGAGACAGATGTCGGATGTGAGTCCATCATGTCCCGGGGCCTTTTTTGGTGAGATTGTAGCAATGGCCTCCCGCACTTCATCGCTTGTGAATGGTGGGTCATCCGCAGTGTCCGGCAGAACGGAGGTGTCCCTACGTAGCTGAGCCTGATGGGGCGTGTCCTCCTCTGGGTCATCTTTAGGGTAAAAGTGCGAGAGTAGAGCCTGCGCCGTCTCCACGCTGTCCATTGTGAACCTACCGTTACTCATGCGGATGGTGGACGGGGGTAGCGTGGGCTTGTTGGCCTTAAGAACCGGGTTAGTAATGGCCCATACTTTGTCTGCCGACTGTGAGTTGCAGAATTCCCTAAAGCTGTTAGTCGATGCTTTTCGTATACCGTTGGATAACTTGGTTTTTGCGTCCTCGAGCTCCAGCACTGCCGCCGCGACAGAGTCCTGCGGAGAGCCATTTGCACGCGCTATGCGCACCTCCCTCTTGGCCAGGTTAAGCTTGTTCTGCAGGTCGTCCAGCTCCTGTGTCCAGAAGGGCTTAGAACCCGGTCGCCTACCGTAGCCGGTGCTGTCATGGGTGTCGAAAGCCTCGCTTGCCGCCTGCTGTATGATGTTGGTAAGAGTGATTATACACTCCTCCAGGCCAGACTCACTTAATTGCGATATATGACCTAGTGAGATGTCAGATTCTGCTATGAGGGTAGATAGGGCAGAGTCGAATGGTACCCAGTCCACTTTGCCTCTGGTTGCGAACCTGCGCGTGGTAAATGGAGGCGGATTGGTCAGGTTCCGGGCAGAGGAAGAGCCCACCGCATAGGTTATAGCTAAGTGTTGGTTGTTGGGTAGTATCGAGCCATCCACCCGCCAATCCACTACCGGGAGGCTAGACGATGCGATGGTTAAATCAATTGCACTATGTCTGGTAACGTTGTGCGTGACACATTCGAATGTTGCCGAGCCATCATTGTGGCACACCAGGTCATTTTGGATTATGAAATTGGTAACCGTCAGGCCTCGGTCATTGCATCTGTCTGTATGATCCCATGTGTGGTGCCATGCATTGAAGTCCCCCGCGATAAGGTGGGGGGTAGAGGAGCCGTAGGCTTGGGAGGTAGCTGTGAGTGGGACCAGGTGTAAGCCAAGGTCATCCTCCTTATGGGCGTACACTGAGGAGATAAGAAGATCATGATTGCCAGCTGAGAGGTGTACTGTGGTCAGGTCCGGTGACGAGTGCTGGGTGACCAACACCGCCCTGTATTTGATCGCGTATGTGTCTCTAATGTATAGTGCGGCCCTGACCTTTTTCCCGGGAGCGGGATGTTGGAAGGTGGTGAACCCCTGTATTTTTTTGGCTGTGGCCGCTTTGCCCGTATAGGGTTCTGCGATCACCGCTATCTGAATAGAGCTATCGTACTGTAATATTTTAGCTAACTGGCAGAAGCTATGAAAGCATCTGTCAGTATTAACCTGAATAATTTTTGTGTATACAAACAGAGAAGTGAGGGAATTGCTGCCATGATTGGTAGCATGTAGAGAGGGAGGGAAGCAGTTTAGGCCTATGCCACGTATGTTATTAGAACTACTGGCCATAATCTATTTTATCCCTGATACGGTTTAGCATGGCCACCAATCTGGGGCAACTGTTGCTAAATGCTGAGTGGTTGACGTTAATGGGTCTGAAATGCTTCCCTCCTCCTCCCCCGTTGGTGAAATTAAACCTAGAGCAGTTGGTACACGTGAAGTTGGTCCCCTCCTTTGGGCACGCCCCCACTCCATGCCCCGAGCAGCCGCACCTGAGGCACGACTCCTGGCGCCCGCATGCGCCCGCTGTGTGGCCGAAGCCGTGACACTTTCGACATTGTTTGAATGGGGAGCAGTCCTCAACGTGGACCAGAGAAAACTCTATGTTGACTCTGCCTTTAGTTACAAGTGACCTCCATACCTGCGGGGAAGTCCTGAATATTGCGTTATATAAGGCCGGGTTACGGTTGCGTCTGGTAAACAGTAGTTTAAAGTCGTCCGGCTTGGTCGTACCGGGGTCCAAGTTCTGGTTGATGATCATATTAACGATGTGTTGCTCTTCATGTGATTTATGGATACCCTTGATGATGACCATTGGGTTGATTTTTCTTTCCTGTTCTACACTAAGGCCCGAAGATGGGGGTGCTTCACTGATTCTTTTTTCCGCGGCCGCGGCGCTCGCCTTACTGTCAAAAGTCAGTTTAACCTTTCCCTTTGATAAATTGGAGATCTTAGCTAAGTTGATGCCGTCCCTCTGTGTTGTTCTGAGAGTGCTTTTAATGGTGTCTCTAACTGCTTCGTAGGTCGCACCGGGGGTTATATTACCGCTTTGTTTTATTGAAACAACAAGGGTCGGCAGGGCGGGTGACGGGAGGGCTGTCGCCGCTAGAACGGAGGCGTAGGATCTTCTATCCCCCTGCACGAGTGGGGGGCCCGGTAGACCCGGCGTCGAATCCCCCGGTAGCCCGCTCCCACGGCCGTCCCCCGTCCGTTGTGTGAGGTTGTGCTGAAGATAATCATATGTGTCTGTTACCTTTTTCATGACCGCCCTAAGCTCAGCCCGATCCTCCACTTGGGGCGGAGGGGAGGCCGTGGTCGGGGGGAACATCGCGAATTTCTCCTCGAGGGACTTGAGGGTGACTTTTATATCCTGGATTTCACGCTTTAGGTCGTCGAAGCGGAGGTTCTGGGAGTCCGGGTCCATCCCGGCCGAGGTATCTCTCTGCGATGGTAGTGGAGGAGAGACGTTACTTACGGAGTGATTCGCGTGGGAAGTTCGAGACACTTGTGTCAATGATAATGGGGACCACTGGGAGAGGAGTGCCCTTCTCGCACCCGCATCAGGGGAATCCCCCTGTGCCCTATCTATAATTAGGTCACAATATTGGTTGATGGTAAGCTTGTGTTCTTTTTTGACAGATTTATTCTTACTATTGGGGTCCACTTTGAGAGCGTCCTTGATCTTCTGCGCATATGTGACAATCTCGTTCGCCGTTGCCCTTCCGCCGCGGACCTGGTCAAAATCTGGGGAGGGAGAGGACTCCCTTAGTAGGGGTTCCCTGCCGCCGCTGCCTCCACCAGTGTTAATCGGAGATAGACTCCGCTGAGTGTTTGTTGATGTTGCCGGGTTGATATCGATGCCTGGGCTGAGCATCACGAGTTCCTGTTCCTCCAGGGGGATGGTGTTAAGTAAGTCAAATCTATTGGGAGAGGTGACCGCGTGTTCTCCCATCTCACTGTACGTGAGGTTCCTCGAGTTGGCCCTGGTGAGGCGTTTGCCTGGTGGTGGTGACCTTTGGGTGGTCATGGTAATGACTGACAATAAGCGGGGGCCCACGCCGTAACACCCGTGTGTTACCAAGGTGACCGAGAGAGAAGCGCCCGCTCTGTCACCGGGACGACCGCTACTATAGGCGAATACAATAGAAATACAAAGAGATAGGCGTACGCCCGCTTGTTGCAGGAGTGGGCGCGTAGCATACAATCTAGGTTCAATAACAATGAGAGCACAAAGGCTGGGCGTACGACCGTCAAGCTCGGAAGTGGGCGCAGAGCATACGATAAACAAACGGGTAACAATGGGGAAACAAAGAGATGGGCGCGGGCTTATACAGCGCGGGAGTGGGCGCAGAGCATGCTATAGGGCAAAGTAGTAGTGTATAATCAGAGACTAGAACTTACCCCCCGAGGAGGGAAGCGGCTTCCCGAAGAGCCTCCCGTTCGCCGGCATCCTTCTGGAGCGTGGGCTCTCACTGTCCGTAGGGGTTAGTCCACACACCCCGGGGTGGAGGCCCGAGCCAGCCGGGACGTACCCGTCGTCACTAAACACGTGCACCCCGACACAGGCGTCACCACCTCACGCACACAGATACAAATACATCCACACACACACTTGTAGTGCCGAATTACACCGCCGACCCAACCCGTTGTTGGGGTGATGAATGCGCTACCGTGCCGCGCCGCTTGCCACGGGATGAGGTCCCGCCTACCAAGCTGAGCCTGGTCCACTCCCCCGATGGGGATGGGTCCGCGAAGCCTACAAGGACGGGCCCGCTATATTGATGGGGGGCCAGCCCACGCGCCCAGGGGCCGGAGCCCAGCCGGGGCGTGCGCTTGGTTAGAGGATCGCGCGCAGACTGACTGCGCTGGCAACGCGCACACCCTCACACCCTCGCGCGTACGCTCACCCACACTTGCGGAAGCCGAAACACGCACGGACGCGTTCGTTCGTTGTCAAGGCGACCGAGAGGCGCCCGATCCGCCTCAAGGACGGCAATTACAATAGGTTACTACAAAGGGAAGACAATAAAATGGGCACACGCCCATATGGCGTTAGAGAGGGCGTAAGGTGCACAATATGGGGTCGGATAACAATGGGAGAACAAAGAGATGGGCACACGACCGCTCGGCACGGGAGTGGGCGCCGCACGTACAAAACGGGACCGTGTTACAATAGAGAAACAAAGAGATGGGCGCACGCTCACTCAGCGCAGGAGTGGTCGTCGCTCATACGTTAGGATATTGAACTACAAAGGGATAACAAAGGGGTGGTCATTTGCACACTCAGCGCGGGAGTGAGCAGGGAGCGTTTGGATATCAAACTGTACTGAGGAAACAAAGATATAAAGGACTACGCGCACCTACATAACGCGAGGGTGAGTGAGCGCAGAAACGCACCATATGGGCTGTGGCCAATGTGCCTAAGTGGAGCCGTGATTACCGCAAGTGACACGGGACCTATGGGCAGTCTGGACCTGATGTTTACCTTTCACTGGAGGGGCACTTGCTTGCAGCAGAAAGGGCTGGGCCGCCTTCCGACAGCACGCACGCACGCAAACGTTCTACGGGAACCCACTCGTGCGCCTACCCTCGCCCACGCACCGCCAAGCGTATCGTAACGCAGTTACCTCCACCCGTTGCCAAGGCAACGGAAAAACACAGTTAGTCGCGGTGCGGGGGATGACTAACACGCCGGCGGTGGGGAGTACAAAAGAATGGGCGCACCCGGCGGGAGTGAACCACTCACGAACTGACCGAACAACAATAGAGGAACAATAGAAATGGGCGCACGCACACCCGACGTGGGAGTGGGCGTAGAGCTCACAATGAGAGTCCGGATTACAATAGGGAAACAAAGGGATGGGTGCGGCCGCTCGACCCGGAAGGGAGCGCCACGTACACACTGGAGTACCGAACACAATAGAGTGAACAATGGACTTGAAGGTGCACGCCCAACGGTTGGGCGCGGCTGAAAAGTCAACGTACCGTATGGGCTGGAGTTGGTGTGCCTAAGTGGCGCAGTGATAACCGCAGGTGTCACGGGACCTATGAACAATCTGGGCCTAATACTTACCTGACTCTCTCGGGAGGGGGGCACGTACTTGCCGCAGATCTGGCTGGGCAGCTTCCCGACGGCCCACTCGCGCACAGGCGGTCTTCACGCGCACACACCCCACAAACACCATCAAACACCACTGCAGCCTCCCGTACCCCGGGCAACGGGGAGGCACCCGCGCGGTGACCGGCGCCGCCAGTAACGCACACTTACGCACGTACTCTCACACACTCCGCTAGGTGAAGATCAACACAAACGCGCCCGTCCGTTGCCAAGGCAACGGAGAAGCGTGGTTGGGCGCAGTGCGGGAGCCAACAAACACGTCGACAGTGATGGGCACACCCGTCGGGAGTGAAGCGCTCACATAGAGACCAAACTACAAAGGACGAACAATAGAAATGGGCGCACACACGACCGACGTGGGAGTGGGCGCCGAGCACACAATAAGAGTCCGAAATGTACTGGGGAGACACTGGATGGGCGCGGCCGCACTACCCGGGAGCGGGCGCCGCGCGCACAATGGAAACCGAACACAAAAGATCGAACAATAGACCTGGGAGCGCGCGCCCAATGGACGGGCGCGGCAGAAAAACCGACGGAGCTCCGCAAAAACGTGCCGCTCGCTAGGACGGCTGGCGCGAGACTGGTTAGGTTAGGTTAGGTTAGGTTAGGTTAGGTTAGGTTAGGTTAGGTTAGGTTAGGTTAGGTTAGGTTAGGTTAGGTTAGGTTAGGTTAGGTTAGGTTAGGTTAGGTTAGGTTAGGTTAGGTTAGGTTAGGTTAGGTTAGGTTAGGTTAGGTTAGGTTAGGTTAGGTTAGGTTAGGTTAGGTTAGGTTAGGTTAGGTTAGGTTAGGTTAGGTTAGGTTAGGTTTTTTTTTTTTACCAAACTGTGTTTAACAACAGAAGAGGGGAGGGTGTGAAAGGAGGAGAAAAGATGTATTAAAGTATGGGAAAAACATGGATAATTGGATCCGGCACCTTCAGGCTCATCCCGTGGGCAGGCCTGTTGCCATCCAGTACCGGATCGGGGGGGGAGAGGGGAGTTTGAGGCGGGGGAAGGTAGGGATGGGATAGGGAGATTAGGAGGGGGAGGGAAACATGAGGTGAGATAAATATATGGTGAATAATGAATATAAGGTCTGCCTGGCCCGGCACCTACGGGCTCATCCCGTGGGCAGGCTTGTTGCCTTTCGGTGCCAGGTCAAGCACACATAGACATAAATGTATACAATGATTATAGGGTTTGCCTGGCCCGGCACCTACGGGCTCATCCCGTGGGCAGGCCTGTTGCCTTTCGGTGCTAGGTCAAGCACACATAGACATAAATGTATACATAAAAATATATAGATATAAAAACAGATGAATGGGTATGAAAGTGAAGAGCCTCAGACGGCAGCCGCCGGAGCGCACCATTCATTCGTTCATTCGCGCGCGGTGACCCTTGCGGGTCTGACCCACCCCAGGGGGGGCATAGTCATAAAATTGTGCCCCCCTCCACTTGGATGCAGCCCCGGTGGAGGAGGACCGACAAACGCACCTGGCCACAAGAGTGTAAGAATGGGGCAAGAGTTGCCAGTATGGCCAGAATGTAAGAGGTCAGGTGCGTGCCTTACCCGAGAGGCGGGTGATTGGAGCGCGAGGTTTGTTGAATGGCCGGCTCCGGCGGTGGCCCTCCGAGGCTATGTAAGGTGATAAACCGAAAATATGAGCACCCGGCGTCGGGCGCGCCCCAGGCGACGAGACGTGTCCAGAAGGTGTGGACTCATCCCGCCGCCGGGAGCGCGCCCGCACACGGGTGCTCAAGGCACGTGAAAAAAAAAAGTTGGCATCCCATAGTGCAGTCCCCGCGTCGGGCGCACCCAGGGCGCCAGTGTGCGTCCTAACGGGTTGCTGGCCTAGGCGCCCAGGGCACGCCCGCGTCAGGTGCTGCAGGGATGTCCCAGGGAACTATACAAAAATAGTGGTGTAGTTGTATGTTTGGCCTGGGGCGCGCCCGGGGCGCCCTTGCGCATATGAAACGCTTATCTTGTGTGGGCGCCCGGGGCGCGCCCCAGCCAATCTATGTTAACATAATCAATTTATTTACATGATAGGCATACAAAGTGATGATTATATAATTATTTGCAAATTGTATATATGTATGTTATATTATTGAAGAAGGGCAAAGCGAAAAGTAGGTAAAACAAAGACTATCCACCTCTACATGATTGATTGATTGACTGATTTGTTGACTAGTTACAATAAAATTATCAGCTAAGTTGTTTGTATGTCGAATCTTATTAATATAATCAATATAAAATCAATATAAAATCAGAACTAAGACTATGCTCTCATTGTCATCATATTTTTTTTTTTTTTTTTTTTTTTTTTTTTTTTTTTTTTTTTCTTTTTTTCAGCCTGTTGACATCCTCCGTTGACAAGGCGCGCCCGACACCCGCACAACCGACGGGGAGGCCCTCCGATGCCGGCGCTCACCAAGGAGCAAGAGCGGGCACGCCCGTGTCCCGCAGCGAGACCTTGCCGCGCCCAGACCCCTTACTGACTGATCCAGGCCAACTTAACTCAGCTCCTCCAGCAGGGTGGTTCCGATACATCACGCCTAGGGGGAATCACCGTCAACAGGGGATCGCCCGTGTCCAAGCCGCTTGTTTGCATGTCGGGCCTAGATGTTGGAGCCCTCCCTCCTATGCCCGGAGGGGGGTCACGGAGCAAATGCGAGCCTGCGTTGCGCGGTGAGTGATGGCCAGTTAAAAAAAAAACAGACGAAAACAGGGGGGGTATCAGCAATGTACCAGCGCCGATATTCCATCTGAGTGTTTGTTGTTCTTTGCGCAGAGAGAGCGTGGGTTCGGGAATGGTTGTGTTGTTGTTGTTGTGGCGGGTGCGATGGCTTGACTTGACTTGACTTGATTAGTTCATATGTGTCTTGTGGTTTTTTTTTTTTTTTTTTTTTTTTTTTTTTTTTTTTTTTTTTTTTTTTTTTTTTCCACCTTGATGATGTGGGCGCGACCAAGACGATAGCGCGCATCCAGAAACGGATTACCGCGCAAAGTCGAGGGCGTACCCACAGAGAGCTCATATGTGTATTGTCATATCTCTATTACAGTTACCTACTTATCTATTTATCTAATTGTTTATTTATTTACTATATATACAGTAGTCAAATCTCACTTATTTCATTCATATAATAATGTGGGCGCGACCTAGGCATCCACCGTGCATCCAGGAGCAGGTAAAAGCACAAAGCCGGGGACGCGCCCACTGAATTCCTCAATGTACATGTATAATTAATGCTTGGACTTGTAACCCATTTAATTATTTATATATTAATTAGCTTAACATATATATTATATTATGTGTATTAACATATTACTATGCGTATTGATGAAACTACCTAATTATTAATATTGCTGATGTGGGCGCGCCCGAGGCGCCAAAGCTCCTCCGGGAGCGGACTGTTGCACTGAACCGAGGGCGCGCCCACATAGATCCTACATGTACCTGTTCGTAAACATCGAAAATCAAAGTTTATTAATTGTGTTTAGCTAGCGAATTTATTAATTTATGAGATTGTTAATTGGTTAATCTATCTATGGTCTGTTTTCTAATAATAATGATGTGGGCGCGCCCGAGGCGCCAAGGCTCCTCCGGGAGCGGACTGTTGCACTGAACCGAGGGCGCGCCCACATAGATCCTACATGTACCTATTCATATACATCGAAAGTCAAAGTCTATTATTATTTGTGTTTAACTAGCGAGTTTATTAACTAACTTATGACATTGTTAATTGGTTATTCTATCTATGGTTTGTTTTCTATTAATAATGATGTGGGCGCGCCCAGGATGCCAATACCCATCTGGGAGCGGTTTACCACACTGAGCCGAGGGTGCGCCCACATAGATCCTATATATACCTATTCGTGTGTAACATTAATCTAGAGCGACTGGCTTATGGGAAAGATCAAAATTTTTGTGCAAACAAACTACTTGTAGACATGATTACAAATATTTATTTATCTGTTTATTTTCCCTACAACAATTATGAAATGGAATGAGATAAAGGTAAATGTAAAGACAACATAATTTGCTTCCCTACGTTATCTAATGTGCTCTCAAAATGAGGACAAGTGAAAACAATCAATCAATCAATCGAGTACAGGTATAGTTGGTCACATAAAAATAAAAAGTAATTAACAAGTATGTTTGCCTATTTATTTATTTATATAACTCTATTCATATATACAATATTTATCTTTATCGTGGCCAGGTAATTACCATCAATAAATTAGTCTCTCTTAACCTATGTATGTATGTACACTTACTTACAAAACTGCGCGATGATACATATGCACATCTATATACTTAATGCCTATACTATGCTAAAACCGATTGAGAACTGGAACAAGTTGACATAATGCAAGTTAAAACTTTGACATGCTTAATTCCCTATGCATGTATGTATGCCCTGATTATTATTTATTTATTCATTCATTCATATGTACAGTTGTCTATTTATTTACTTATTCTATCATTCATTCATTCATTCATATATTTGTGATTAGCTTTAAAGTCTAGTAACAATAATGGCAATAATGGCGTAGAAGAAAACAATAGAAAATAAAACAAAAAGGAACATAATTATCCTAGTCAACATAACCTATTATTATTAATGATAATCAATATTTATTTATATGTATTTTATAATTAATGTAATTAATGTATATATGTATGTATGTATTTGTTTGTTTGTCTTAAACAAAAATGAAATTAAAACAAAAACAAAATCAAAGCAAAGAAAAACAAAATTCTTTTCCCTACGTAAGTATGCCCTTATTTATTCATTAATATGTACATTTGTTTATTTATCTATCTATTTAATTATTCTCTCATTCATTTACCTATTCATGATTAACTTAAAGCCTAGAAACAATAATAATAAGAACGAAAAAGAAAAACAAAAAGAAATTAAACAATTCAATTCAATTCAACATAATCATCATCATAATCGACCTATTGTTATCAAAGATAATCATTATTTATTTATGTACACACCAATAATACTAGGCATTTATATACAGAACATATATGTATGTATATATATATATAAAAATTCCCAAATGTGACGGGGAAGCGTAGATTAGGGGCGCCCGTGGGCTGCGGGAGGCGGGAAGGTAGTGGTGGTGGTGGTGATGGTGGAGGAGGAGGGGGGCGACACCAGAATGCGTGTGTATGTGTGCGAGTGTGCAAGCGTGCATCCCAGGGGGGGCTAGTGTAGGGTAAATCCGAGGAAATTAGGGTTCAAACCCGAGACACCCCGAATAGTCCGGAGGTCGGGTATTAAATCCGCCGGACACCTATCTAGGAGTACCTCCGTGTTGTAGTAATAGGGGAGTGGGTAATCGGGGTGTCTCAAGTCATATGTGTAGCCCTGGTGATTTCTTTTATAGTGACGGGACACGTGCCCCCCCTTGATGATGGTGCCACACAGGATGCACTGCTTTAGGGCCAGGTTTCTTGGCCGGCCCCACCATCCCTGGTCCCCGCCCGTGTCCAGCCCCGTGCTCCCGGCCGCCTTCACTCCCGCGCTTGCAGCGCCAGTAGTGGTGGTGGAGGAGGTGTTTCGCCTGGCAGGGGTGAGCGGGGGCGGCGGAGGGAGGGGCGGGGCCTTTGCTGGCTTTACAGGCTTTATGGTTTTGGTGCGTGCGGCACGCGCGCGCGGGGGCCGGTCCCGTGGGGCGCTCCGGGCGCTCCCAACCGCTTTGGTTGTACTAGCCGCCGCGTCCGGCGGGCTGCAGCCGCCCCGAGGCAGGGCACCGGGGGGCGCGGGGGGTGATCCCGAGCCGCCGGCACCCCGCACCGCCGCCGCTACCGCCCGCCGGCCGTCGTACGGCGTCGTTGGGAGGTGAACGGGCGGAGAAGAAGCAGTAGTGGTGATGATGGTGGAAACCCCAGAGTGTGTGTGTGATGCCGGCGGCGCGTGACGCCCCTGTACTTCGGCAATACCAGTCGCCGCACCCACCGCGCCAACCATCGCGCCAACCGTTGCGCCCAGCGGGCCGCCGCCGCGACGGCGCGAGGCACCGGGGGACAGGGAGGGCAAGTCCGTGCCCCCGGCACCCCGCACCGCCGCAGCCGCCGTCGGCCGGACGCCGCCGTTCGGCGTCACCGGGGGAGGGGCGGCGATGGGGGGGGCGACTAGTATGCGCGGGCGCTTCCGCGACGGGGGGCGGCGCATTGTAGTGTTCGGACCGTCACTCATGGGAGCTGTGGGAGCGGCGGCAGCAGAGGGGGAGATTCCCGAGGTCGTCAGTACTGTGCGATCCGGCGTGGCCGAGCCCCTTCCTGAGTCGTCGGCTGGAGAGAGGGTGAGCCTGAGAAAGTTTATGAACTCTTTGCAGCCGCCCGGTGACGTGGGGGCACCCTCCACCCCAGATGGCGACGGGGAGGGCAACGGGGGCGTCGGCGAGAACAGCGGGGGGGTGGTTACCGGTATCTGTCGCTCTGTTGGTGGTGGTGGTGGAGATAAGGCTGCCACTTCCCCAGCCACCCCCTCCTCCCCCACACCCGGGGGGGGCGGCTGGGAGAGCAGCAGCTCTATATCATCAAAGACAAGCCCGCACACCGAATCACCGTCCGCCGCAACGTCCCCACAAGCTCGAGCGGGTGGATGCAGATGTGGAGAGGAGGAGGGAGAGGTAGCAGCCGAGGAGGAGAGGTCATAATTAATAAGTCGGGCGTGGTGACTACGACCACGAGCGCGGTCGCCCGTAGTAAAAGAATCCGGGATAGGAGTGGACCCAGGAGCCGGGACGTAGGGGGGAATCATCAGGGGGGCCGCAGATCTTTCAAGCCCCCTGAGGTCACAGATAGTTTCTAGTGCCTGGTCTAGGTGGACCTGCAGGTGACTTTGGCGGCGGAGTAGCTCCCTGATAACCCCCCCGCAGTTGGCACACTGGCTCCACGCCATCCCTTCGTCGAAAACACGCCGCGCCGCGTCGTCAGCCACCGCCGCCGCAGCCAAGCGTACAAGTGATGTGTAAGCTGGTATGCTGGTTGGTTAGTGGCTAGTGGCAATGGTTAGATGGTAGCACCTTCAACCACAGCGTATACCCTGTGGACGCATGCTAAGTAAGAATACCGAAAGGTCAGGGGGTGGGTGAAAGTGTAGGTGCGACCGCTCCTCCAACAGCGAGAGAGACGGAAAATATATAGTTCTAAAGAAAAGAAAATACAATGGAACGGCCGAGAAACACAGGAAACACAGAAAATTATCACAACACGACATCAACCACCACACAAACACAAAACAATGCAATCAAGGCATGTAAGCTATGTAAACCCCGTGTTGGTTAAGAGAATATAGATGTGAAATTGTGACTTTAGTAGGTAGATGATTATTGGGCCTTTACATGCTGTGTTAGTTGTATTAACTATTACTATTATTATTGTTATTGATGTTGTTGTTGTTGTGTATATGATAATATATATTTTTATATTTTTATTTAACTGTGATACTGATAAACGGAGGGGGTGTTGCAGAGATAAGGGAGCCGAACATATATTAACAGAGGAAAACATGAAAAGATAGAGTGCACAAGCCCACACACACGCAAGCATAACTCACCTTGTTTCATTGACCAAGAATGGACCATGAAATTATTCCCTTGACATGGGCACTCCCTCCCGCGCCCACCAACAACGAGTGCAAAGTGCAAATATTTGCACACACTAGCTTGGCGGGCGCGGGCGGGCGCACCCATGTGTACTAATAGAGTACTGCCGATACACCTATCAATGCTGTTATGATAAATTTAGATACCTATTTGGGAGCGCCCACCTGCGCCCGCCAAAGGTAGCTTTGCCATGCAAATGCCACTCCGGCCGACGCAGGCGGGCGCGCGCCCGTCACAGATGCACTTTTAATATAAAAACATCTGTAGCAGGCTCGGAAGCGCCCGTTTTGTATTATTATTGTTATTCCAAGACTTACCCGCGTCCGCGCCGGCAGGTGTGTCTCGCTCAGCGTGTGCAAGCAAAGTGCGCGCACGACTAACAGCGGCACGCGCCTTCCTGCCCGCGCGGGCGCGGGGGGAGCCAGTGAGCGTAAAGTTATGGATACATTGCCCTATATTGCGGCCCGCGCACACTCCCGCACTGTCTCTCTTACAGAGTTGAGTTGAGTGTCCTTTGCGACCCATGCTACCTGCTGCCCGTGTTGAGTTGGACGTTGAACCCCTTGAGCTTAGAGTATATATCAGTTATAAGTTTGGCGAAACGTTTTAATATGAAGGTCGACATTTTGCCCTCCATGATGTCCGGGAGGTGAAATGGGGATCCCGTGTTAGTTGTGTAGCTATTGCGGGGCAGAGATGCCAGATAGTCCTGACGGTGTTGGGAGAACCTGACGCAGTCCTCGACCAAATGGAGGGGGGTCTGGGCCGAGATCCGATCGCAAGGGCAACATTTAGTTGTTGTAATGTTAAATCTGTGCAGATAAGACAGGTGCGCACCGTGTGCCGTGATGTATTGTGTAAAGTAGAAATCATGCGGTATTGAAGCGGTAATGTCCATACAAGACCTCGGGTTGGGGAGCAGGGCCCTAGTGTGCGCACCCGTGAGGGCCTTTTTATATCTATCATTCCAGGAGGCCACCGCTGCGCCCTGGGAGTGGAATTTAACATATGAGATGGGGAAATGTGTGTACGCCGGGGCGGAATGGGCAACAGCCGCGCTTCGTGCTGCCTCGTCAGCGCCCTCGTTGCCGAGGATGCCCACGTGGCCTTTAACCCAGCAGAATGCCATGTTGCTGCCGCACCGCCTGTGGCGCGCCACGACGCCATGGATGAGGGACACCAGCGGGTTGGTACTGCTTCTGGAGCCCAAGGCCTCCAGAGCCGATCTAGAATCTGAGAGAATAAGAGCCTCCGGGTGTCCCTCCCCCGCGGCGACCAGGCAGGCCCGGTATATAGCGTACAATTCCGCCTGAAAGACAGTGCAAGCACTGTGGAGTTTAAACTTATATGTCCTAACTCTGTCCCCTGGTCCCGCGTCCGGGTTTACTCTAAGGAACGCGGCCCCCACCTCGCCCTCCTCTGATTTACTACCATCCGTGAAATATTGGATGCACCTAGCCGTGCAGGCCTCGTCCACCTCCTCCTGAGTTGTTGCGTAGCGGAATTTGACTGAAATGCGCTCGGCCGGGTGTAGGAGTTGGGATATGGGGGTTGGGAATTCGAACGGCACGTCCGACGGTAGTCGCGTCGCGACCCCCGACACACGAGCCAATTCGTTCTCTCTAACCCTAAGAGTGTCCAAGTCCAGGGGGAGGAGTCCCGCAACGGCTATTGCCGCTGTCGTTGAGATAGTGCGATATCCCCTAATGATTCTAATGGCAAAGCCCCTCTGCATAGATAGGAGGGCGCGCCTCACATAGAATTTGTTGGCAACGTGCCCCCAGACTCCCGCTGCATACGTAACTGTGGGAGCGACGACGTAGTTGTATATAGCCTTCACATTTTCGGGATGGAGGCCCCATGTTGGCCGGACAAACACGCATAACCTATTGAAGATTGCCTTGGCCTTGTTAATGACATGGTTTATATGCGTTTTAAAATTTAGTTTATTGTCGAGGACAACCCCGAGGATGGTGAAGTTAGGGCTGAAGTTGATGCGGGTTCCCTCCATGTGTATGGCTGCCTTGGCCGCGGTGGGCGTGAATGCCATGGCCCTAGTTTTACTGGGCCCAAAGAATAGCTTGACGCCTCTGCCCCATGCCGCAATAGCGCCTAATGTTTTGCATGTTATGTTTTGTAGCGTGGATGTGTCCTTCGCAGAGGCGATTAAGAGGACGTCGTCCGCATACGCCTGTAGGCGGCATCCCTCCGGGAGTGGTATATCGAGGAGGTCGTCCAGCACGCAGTTCCATAGGGCGGGGCCACACGCCGAGCCCTGCACGCATCCCCGTTGTGTTTGACACGATGCCGTTGTGCCCGCATGATTTAGGGTAACTGATCTGGGCGTGAGGTAGTTGGATATAAGCTTAAGAATGTTTTGAGGGCAGTTAGTTCTTTTAAGTCTATCAATAATGGCCGGCCACCAGGCCCTGTCGAATGCCGACTGTATGTCCAGGGAGACCGCAATAGTGTGGAGTCCTTTGGACCTGCTGGACTTGATAACCTCGAGCGCGTCCAGGAGGGCGTGAGCCGTAGAGGTGTTTCTTCTGAAGCCGTACTGTCTGTGGTTATGGTGTCCCTGGACCGCCGCCGCGTGCACCAACCGTTCCGTCATAAGTTTTTCAAGCGTTTTACCAAACACAGGTATCAATCCAATTGGCCTGTTTGCCTTAGGCTCGGCTGGCGATAGGGCGCCTGGTTTGGGGATAATTCGCAGGACCGCCTGCTTCCAGGTGTCCGGGAAGTAGCCGAGCTGCAGGCATCTGTTGACTAGGGCCGTGATGAGATCGGGAAGGTTCTTGAAGGCAGCGAGACAGATGTCGGATGTGAGTCCATCATGTCCCGGGGCCTTTTTTGGTGAGATTGTAGCAATGGCCTCCCGCACTTCATCGCTTGTGAATGGTGGGTCATCCGCAGTGTCCGGCAGAACGGAGGTGTCCCTACGTAGCTGAGCCTGATGGGGCGTGTCCTCCTCTGGGTCATCTTTAGGGTAAAAGTGCGAGAGTAGAGCCTGCGCCGTCTCCACGCTGTCCATTGTGAACCTACCGTTACTCATGCGGATGGTGGACGGGGGTAGCGTGGGCTTGTTGGCCTTAAGAACCGGGTTAGTAATGGCCCATACTTTGTCTGCCGACTGTGAGTTGCAGAATTCCCTAAAGCTGTTAGTCGATGCTTTTCGTATACCGTTGGATAACTTGGTTTTTGCGTCCTCGAGCTCCAGCACTGCCGCCGCGACAGAGTCCTGCGGAGAGCCATTTGCACGCGCTATGCGCACCTCCCTCTTGGCCAGGTTAAGCTTGTTCTGCAGGTCGTCCAGCTCCCGTGTCCAGAAGGGCTTAGAACCCGGTCGCCTACCGTAGCCGGTGCTGTCATGGGTGTCGAAAGCCTCGCTTGCCGCCTGCTGTATGATGTTGGTAAGAGTGATTATACACTCCTCCAGGCCAGACTCACTTAATTGCGATATATGACCTAGTGAGATGTCAGATTCTGCTATGAGGGTAGATAGGGCAGAGTCGAATGGTACCCAGTCCACTTTGCCTCTGGTTGCGAACCTGCGCGTGGTAAATGGAGGCGGATTGGTCAGGTTCCGGGCAGAGGAAGAGCCCACCGCATAGGTTATAGCTAAGTGTTGGTTGTTGGGTAGTATCGAGCCATCCACCCGCCAATCCACTACCGGGAGGCTAGACGATGCGATGGTTAAATCAATTGCACTATGTCTGGTAACGTTGTGCGTGACACATTCGAATGTTGCCGAGCCATCATTGTGGCACACCAGGTCATTTTGGATTATGAAATTGGTAACCGTCAGGCCTCGGTCATTGCATCTGTCTGTATGATCCCATGTGTGGTGCCATGCATTGAAGTCCCCCGCGATAAGGTGGGGGGTAGAGGAGCCGTAGGCTTGGGAGGTAGCTGTGAGTGGGACCAGGTGTAAGCCAAGGTCATCCTCCTTATGGGCGTACACTGAGGAGATAAGAAGATCATGATTGCCAGCTGAGAGGTGTACTGTGGTCAGGTCCGGTGACGAGTGCTGGGTGACCAACACCGCCCTGTATTTGATCGCGTATGTGTCTCTAATGTATAGTGCGGCCCTGACCTTTTTCCCGGGAGCGGGATGTTGGAAGGTGGTGAACCCCTGTATTTTTTTGGCTGTGGCCGCTTTGCCCGTATAGGGTTCTGCGATCACCGCTATCTGAATAGAGCTATCGTACTGTAATATTTTAGCTAACTGGCAGAAGCTATGAAAGCATCTGTCAGTATTAACCTGAATAATTTTTGTGTATACAAACAGAGAAGTGAGGGAATTGCTGCCATGATTGGTAGCATGTAGAGAGGGAGGGAAGCAGTTTAGGCCTATGCCACGTATGTTATTAGAACTACTGGCCATAATCTATTTTATCCCTGATACGGTTTAGCATGGCCACCAATCTGGGGCAACTGTTGCTAAATGCTGAGTGGTTGACGTTAATGGGTCTGAAATGCTTCCCTCCTCCTCCCCCGTTGGTGAAATTAAACCTAGAGCAGTTGGTACACGTGAAGTTGGTCCCCTCCTTTGGGCACGCCCCCACTCCATGCCCCGAGCAGCCGCACCTGAGGCACGACTCCTGGCGCCCGCATGCGCCCGCTGTGTGGCCGAAGCCGTGACACTTTCGACATTGTTTGAATGGGGAGCAGTCCTCAACGTGGACCAGAGAAAACTCTATGTTGACTCTGCCTTTAGTTACAAGTGACCTCCATACCTGCGGGGAAGTCCTGAATATTGCGTTATATAAGGCCGGGTTACGGTTGCGTCTGGTAAACAGTAGTTTAAAGTCGTCCGGCTTGGTCGTACCGGGGTCCAAGTTCTGGTTGATGATCATATTAACGATGTGTTGCTCTTCATGTGATTTATGGATACCCTTGATGATGACCATTGGGTTGATTTTTCTTTCCTGTTCTACACTAAGGCCCGAAGATGGGGGTGCTTCACTGATTCTTTTTTCCGCGGCCGCGGCGCTCGCCTTACTGTCAAAAGTCAGTTTAACCTTTCCCTTTGATAAATTGGAGATCTTAGCTAAGTTGATGCCGTCCCTCTGTGTTGTTCTGAGAGTGCTTTTAATGGTGTCTCTAACTGCTTCGTAGGTCGCACCGGGGGTTATATTACCGCTTTGTTTTATTGAAACAACAAGGGTCGGCAGGGCGGGTGACGGGAGGGCTGTCGCCGCTAGAACGGAGGCGTAGGATCTTCTATCCCCCTGCACGAGTGGGGGGCCCGGTAGACCCGGCGTCGAATCCCCCGGTAGCCCGCTCCCACGGCCGTCCCCCGTCCGTTGTGTGAGGTTGTGCTGAAGATAATCATATGTGTCTGTTACCTTTTTCATGACCGCCCTAAGCTCAGCCCGATCCTCCACTTGGGGCGGAGGGGAGGCCGTGGTCGGGGGGAACATCGCGAATTTCTCCTCGAGGGACTTGAGGGTGACTTTTATATCCTGGATTTCACGCTTTAGGTCGTCGAAGCGGAGGTTCTGGGAGTCCGGGTCCATCCCGGCCGAGGTATCTCTCTGCGATGGTAGTGGAGGAGAGACGTTACTTACGGAGTGATTCGCGTGGGAAGTTCGAGACACTTGTGTCAATGATAATGGGGACCACTGGGAGAGGAGTGCCCTTCTCGCACCCGCATCAGGGGAATCCCCCTGTGCCCTATCTATAATTAGGTCACAATATTGGTTGATGGTAAGCTTGTGTTCTTTTTTGACAGATTTATTCTTACTATTGGGGTCCACTTTGAGAGCGTCCTTGATCTTCTGCGCATATGTGACAATCTCGTTCGCCGTTGCCCTTCCGCCGCGGACCTGGTCAAAATCTGGGGAGGGAGAGGACTCCCTTAGTAGGGGTTCCCTGCCGCCGCTGCCTCCACCAGTGTTAATCGGAGATAGACTCCGCTGAGTGTTTGTTGATGTTGCCGGGTTGATATCGATGCCTGGGCTGAGCATCACGAGTTCCTGTTCCTCCAGGGGGATGGTGTTAAGTAAGTCAAATCTATTGGGAGAGGTGACCGCGTGTTCTCCCATCTCACTGTACGTGAGGTTCCTCGAGTTGGCCCTGGTGAGGCGTTTGCCTGGTGGTGGTGACCTTTGGGTGGTCATGGTAATGACTGACAATAAGCGGGGGCCCACGCCGTAACACCCGTGTGTTACCAAGGTGACCGAGAGAGAAGCGCCCGCTCTGTCACCGGGACGACCGCTACTATAGGCGAATACAATAGAAATACAAAGAGATAGGCGTACGCCCGCTTGTTGCAGGAGTGGGCGCGTAGCATACAATCTAGGTTCAATAACAATGAGAGCACAAAGGCTGGGCGTACGACCGTCAAGCTCGGAAGTGGGCGCAGAGCATACGATAAACAAACGGGTAACAATGGGGAAACAAAGAGATGGGCGCGGGCTTATACAGCGCGGGAGTGGGCGCAGAGCATGCTATAGGGCAAAGTAGTAGTGTATAATCAGAGACTAGAACTTACCCCCCGAGGAGGGAAGCGGCTTCCCGAAGAGCCTCCCGTTCGCCGGCATCCTTCTGGAGCGTGGGCTCTCACTGTCCGTAGGGGTTAGTCCACACACCCCGGGGTGGAGGCCCGAGCCAGCCGGGACGTACCCGTCGTCACTAAACACGTGCACCCCGACACAGGCGTCACCACCTCACGCACACAGATACAAATACATCCACACACACACTTGTAGTGCCGAATTACACCGCCGACCCAACCCGTTGTTGGGGTGATGAATGCGCTACCGTGCCGCGCCGCTTGCCACGGGATGAGGTCCCGCCTACCAAGCTGAGCCTGGTCCACTCCCCCGATGGGGATGGGTCCGCGAAGCCTACAAGGACGGGCCCGCTATATTGATGGGGGGCCAGCCCACGCGCCCAGGGGCCGGAGCCCAGCCGGGGCGTGCGCTTGGTTAGAGGATCGCGCGCAGACTGACTGCGCTGGCAACGCGCACACCCTCACACCCTCGCGCGTACGCTCACCCACACTTGCGGAAGCCGAAACACGCACGGACGCGTTCGTTCGTTGTCAAGGCGACCGAGAGGCGCCCGATCCGCCTCAAGGACGGCAATTACAATAGGTTACTACAAAGGGAAGACAATAAAATGGGCACACGCCCATATGGCGTTAGAGAGGGCGTAAGGTGCACAATATGGGGTCGGATAACAATGGGAGAACAAAGAGATGGGCACACGACCGCTCGGCACGGGAGTGGGCGCCGCACGTACAAAACGGGACCGTGTTACAATAGAGAAACAAAGAGATGGGCGCACGCTCACTCAGCGCAGGAGTGGTCGTCGCTCATACGTTAGGATATTGAACTACAAAGGGATAACAAAGGGGTGGTCATTTGCACACTCAGCGCGGGAGTGAGCAGGGAGCGTTTGGATATCAAACTGTACTGAGGAAACAAAGATATAAAGGACTACGCGCACCTACATAACGCGAGGGTGAGTGAGCGCAGAAACGCACCATATGGGCTGTGGCCAATGTGCCTAAGTGGAGCCGTGATTACCGCAAGTGACACGGGACCTATGGGCAGTCTGGACCTGATGTTTACCTTTCACTGGAGGGGCACTTGCTTGCAGCAGAAAGGGCTGGGCCGCCTTCCGACAGCACGCACGCACGCAAACGTTCTACGGGAACCCACTCGTGCGCCTACCCTCGCCCACGCACCGCCAAGCGTATCGTAACGCAGTTACCTCCACCCGTTGCCAAGGCAACGGAAAAACACAGTTAGTCGCGGTGCGGGGGATGACTAACACGCCGGCGGTGGGGAGTACAAAAGAATGGGCGCACCCGGCGGGAGTGAACCACTCACGAACTGACCGAACAACAATAGAGGAACAATAGAAATGGGCGCACGCACACCCGACGTGGGAGTGGGCGTAGAGCTCACAATGAGAGTCCGGATTACAATAGGGAAACAAAGGGATGGGTGCGGCCGCTCGACCCGGAAGGGAGCGCCACGTACACACTGGAGTACCGAACACAATAGAGTGAACAATGGACTTGAAGGTGCACGCCCAACGGTTGGGCGCGGCTGAAAAGTCAACGTACCGTATGGGCTGGAGTTGGTGTGCCTAAGTGGCGCAGTGATAACCGCAGGTGTCACGGGACCTATGAACAATCTGGGCCTAATACTTACCTGACTCTCTCGGGAGGGGGGCACGTACTTGCCGCAGATCTGGCTGGGCAGCTTCCCGACGGCCCACTCGCGCACAGGCGGTCTTCACGCGCACACACCCCACAAACACCATCAAACACCACTGCAGCCTCCCGTACCCCGGGCAACGGGGAGGCACCCGCGCGGTGACCGGCGCCGCCAGTAACGCACACTTACGCACGTACTCTCACACACTCCGCTAGGTGAAGATCAACACAAACGCGCCCGTCCGTTGCCAAGGCAACGGAGAAGCGTGGTTGGGCGCAGTGCGGGAGCCAACAAACACGTCGACAGTGATGGGCACACCCGTCGGGAGTGAAGCGCTCACATAGAGACCAAACTACAAAGGACGAACAATAGAAATGGGCGCACACACGACCGACGTGGGAGTGGGCGCCGAGCACACAATAAGAGTCCGAAATGTACTGGGGAGACACTGGATGGGCGCGGCCGCACTACCCGGGAGCGGGCGCCGCGCGCACAATGGAAACCGAACACAAAAGATCGAACAATAGACCTGGGAGCGCGCGCCCAATGGACGGGCGCGGCAGAAAAACCGACGGAGCTCCGCAAAAACGTGCCGCTCGCTAGGACGGCTGGCGCGAGACTGGTTAGGTTAGGTTAGGTTAGGTTAGGTTAGGTTAGGTTAGGTTAGGTTAGGTTAGGTTAGGTTAGGTTAGGTTAGGTTAGGTTAGGTTAGGTTAGGTTAGGTTAGGTTTTTTTTTTTTTTTTTTTTTTTTTTTTTTTTTTTTTACCAAACTGTGTTTAACAACAGAAGAGGGGAGGGTGTGAAAGGAGGAGAAAAGATGTATTAAAGTATGGGAAAAACATGGATAATTGGATCCGGCACCTTCAGGCTCATCCCGTGGGCAGGCCTGTTGCCATCCAGTACCGGATCGGGGGGGGAGAGGGGAGTTTGAGGCGGGGGAAGGTAGGGATGGGATAGGGAGATTAGGAGGGGGAGGGAAACATGAGGTGAGATAAATATATGGTGAATAATGAATATAAGGTCTGCCTGGCCCGGCACCTACGGGCTCATCCCGTGGGCAGGCTTGTTGCCTTTCGGTGCCAGGTCAAGCACACATAGACATAAATGTATACAATGATTATAGGGTTTGCCTGGCCCGGCACCTACGGGCTCATCCCGTGGGCAGGCCTGTTGCCTTTCGGTGCTAGGTCAAGCACACATAGACATAAATGTATACATAAAAATATATAGATATAAAAACAGATGAATGGGTATGAAAGTGAAGAGCCTCAGACGGCAGCCGCCGGAGCGCACCATTCATTCGTTCATTCGCGCGCGGTGACCCTTGCGGGTCTGACCCACCCCAGGGGGGGCATAGTCATAAAATTGTGCCCCCCTCCACTTGGATGCAGCCCCGGTGGAGGAGGACCGACAAACGCACCTGGCCACAAGAGTGTAAGAATGGGGCAAGAGTTGCCAGTATGGCCAGAATGTAAGAGGTCAGGTGCGTGCCTTACCCGAGAGGCGGGTGATTGGAGCGCGAGGTTTGTTGAATGGCCGGCTCCGGCGGTGGCCCTCCGAGGCTATGTAAGGTGATAAACCGAAAATATGAGCACCCGGCGTCGGGCGCGCCCCAGGCGACGAGACGTGTCCAGAAGGTGTGGACTCATCCCGCCGCCGGGAGCGCGCCCGCACACGGGTGCTCAAGGCACGTGAAAAAAAAAGTTGGCATCCCATAGTGCAGTCCCCGCGTCGGGCGCACCCAGGGCGCCAGTGTGCGTCCTAACGGGTTGCTGGCCTAGGCGCCCAGGGCACGCCCGCGTCAGGTGCTGCAGGGATGTCCCAGGGAACTATACAAAAATAGTGGTGTAGTTGTATGTTTGGCCTGGGGCGCGCCCGGGGCGCCCTTGCGCATATGAAACGCTTATCTTGTGTGGGCGCCCGGGGCGCGCCCCAGCCAATCTATGTTAACATAATCAATTTATTTACATGATAGGCATACAAAGTGATGATTATATAATTATTTGCAAATTGTATATATGTATGTTATATTATTGAAGAAGGGCAAAGCGAAAAGTAGGTAAAACAAAGACTATCCACCTCTACATGATTGATTGATTGACTGATTTGTTGACTAGTTACAATAAAATTATCAGCTAAGTTGTTTGTATGTCGAATCTTATTAATATAATCAATATAAAATCAATATAAAATCAGAACTAAGACTATGCTCTCATTGTCATCATATTTTTTTTTTTTTTTTTTTTTTTTTTTTTTTTTTTTTTTTTTTTTTTTCTTTTTTTACTTTATATATTCAACCATCCGTCATTCAGCCTGTTGACATCCTCCGTTGACAAGGCGCGCCCGACACCCGCACAACCGACGGGGAGGCCCTCCGATGCCGGCGCTCACCAAGGAGCAAGAGCGGGCACGCCCGTGTCCCGCAGCGAGACCTTGCCGCGCCCAGACCCCTTACTGACTGATCCAGGCCAACTTAACTCAGCTCCTCCAGCAGGGTGGTTCCGATACATCACGCCTAGGGGGAATCACCGTCAACAGGGGATCGCCCGTGTCCAAGCCGCTTGTTTGCATGTCGGGCCTAGATGTTGGAGCCCTCCCTCCTATGCCCGGAGGGGGGTCACGGAGCAAATGCGAGCCTGCGTTGCGCGGTGAGTGATGGCCAGTTAAAAAAAAAACAGACGAAAACAGGGGGGGTATCAGCAATGTACCAGCGCCGATATTCCATCTGAGTGTTTGTTGTTCTTTGCGCAGAGAGAGCGTGGGTTCGGGAATGGTTGTGTTGTTGTTGTTGTGGCGGGTGCGATGGCTTGACTTGACTTGACTTGATTAGTTCATATGTGTCTTGTGGTTTTTTTTTTTTTTTTTTTTTTTTTTTTTTTTTTTTTTTTTTTTTTTTTTTTTTCCACCTTGATGATGTGGGCGCGACCAAGACGATAGCGCGCATCCAGAAACGGATTACCGCGCAAAGTCGAGGGCGTACCCACAGAGAGCTCATATGTGTATTGTCATATCTCTATTACAGTTACCTACTTATCTATTTATCTAATTGTTTATTTATTTACTATATATACAGTAGTCAAATCTCACTTATTTCATTCATATAATAATGTGGGCGCGACCTAGGCATCCACCGTGCATCCAGGAGCAGGTAAAAGCACAAAGCCGGGGACGCGCCCACTGAATTCCTCAATGTACATGTATAATTAATGCTTGGACTTGTAACCCATTTAATTATTTATATATTAATTAGCTTAACATATATATTATATTATGTGTATTAACATATTACTATGCGTATTGATGAAACTACCTAATTATTAATATTGCTGATGTGGGCGCGCCCGAGGCGCCAAAGCTCCTCCGGGAGCGGACTGTTGCACTGAACCGAGGGCGCGCCCACATAGATCCTACATGTACCTGTTCGTAAACATCGAAAATCAAAGTTTATTAATTGTGTTTAGCTAGCGAATTTATTAATTTATGAGATTGTTAATTGGTTAATCTATCTATGGTCTGTTTTCTAATAATAATGATGTGGGCGCGCCCGAGGCGCCAAGGCTCCTCCGGGAGCGGACTGTTGCACTGAACCGAGGGCGCGCCCACATAGATCCTACATGTACCTATTCATATACATCGAAAGTCAAAGTCTATTATTATTTGTGTTTAACTAGCGAGTTTATTAACTAACTTATGACATTGTTAATTGGTTATTCTATCTATGGTTTGTTTTCTATTAATAATGATGTGGGCGCGCCCAGGATGCCAATACCCATCTGGGAGCGGTTTACCACACTGAGCCGAGGGTGCGCCCACATAGATCCTATATATACCTATTCGTGTGTAACATTAATCTAGAGCGACTGGCTTATGGGAAAGATCAAAATTTTTGTGCAAACAAACTACTTGTAGACATGATTACAAATATTTATTTATCTGTTTATTTTCCCTACAACAATTATGAAATGGAATGAGATAAAGGTAAATGTAAAGACAACATAATTTGCTTCCCTACGTTATCTAATGTGCTCTCAAAATGAGGACAAGTGAAAACAATCAATCAATCAATCGAGTACAGGTATAGTTGGTCACATAAAAATAAAAAGTAATTAACAAGTATGTTTGCCTATTTATTTATTTATATAACTCTATTCATATATACAATATTTATCTTTATCGTGGCCAGGTAATTACCATCAATAAATTAGTCTCTCTTAACCTATGTATGTATGTACACTTACTTACAAAACTGCGCGATGATACATATGCACATCTATATACTTAATGCCTATACTATGCTAAAACCGATTGAGAACTGGAACAAGTTGACATAATGCAAGTTAAAACTTTGACATGCTTAATTCCCTATGCATGTATGTATGCCCTGATTATTATTTATTTATTCATTCATTCATATGTACAGTTGTCTATTTATTTACTTATTCTATCATTCATTCATTCATTCATATATTTGTGATTAGCTTTAAAGTCTAGTAACAATAATGGCAATAATGGCGTAGAAGAAAACAATAGAAAATAAAACAAAAAGGAACATAATTATCCTAGTCAACATAACCTATTATTATTAATGATAATCAATATTTATTTATATGTATTTTATAATTAATGTAATTAATGTATATATGTATGTATGTATTTGTTTGTTTGTCTTAAACAAAAATGAAATTAAAACAAAAACAAAATCAAAGCAAAGAAAAACAAAATTCTTTTCCCTACGTAAGTATGCCCTTATTTATTCATTAATATGTACATTTGTTTATTTATCTATCTATTTAATTATTCTCTCATTCATTTACCTATTCATGATTAACTTAAAGCCTAGAAACAATAATAATAAGAACGAAAAAGAAAAACAAAAAGAAATTAAACAATTCAATTCAATTCAACATAATCATCATCATAATCGACCTATTGTTATCAAAGATAATCATTATTTATTTATGTACACACCAATAATACTAGGCATTTATATACAGAACATATATGTATGTATATATATATATAAAAATTCCCAAATGTGACGGGGAAGCGTAGATTAGGGGCGCCCGTGGGCTGCGGGAGGCGGGAAGGTAGTGGTGGTGGTGGTGATGGTGGAGGAGGAGGGGGGCGACACCAGAATGCGTGTGTATGTGTGCGAGTGTGCAAGCGTGCATCCCAGGGGGGGCTAGTGTAGGGTAAATCCGAGGAAATTAGGGTTCAAACCCGAGACACCCCGAATAGTCCGGAGGTCGGGTATTAAATCCGCCGGACACCTATCTAGGAGTACCTCCGTGTTGTAGTAATAGGGGAGTGGGTAATCGGGGTGTCTCAAGTCATATGTGTAGCCCTGGTGATTTCTTTTATAGTGACGGGACACGTGCCCCCCCTTGATGATGGTGCCACACAGGATGCACTGCTTTAGGGCCAGGTTTCTTGGCCGGCCCCACCATCCCTGGTCCCCGCCCGTGTCCAGCCCCGTGCTCCCGGCCGCCTTCACTCCCGCGCTTGCAGCGCCAGTAGTGGTGGTGGAGGAGGTGTTTCGCCTGGCAGGGGTGAGCGGGGGCGGCGGAGGGAGGGGCGGGGCCTTTGCTGGCTTTACAGGCTTTATGGTTTTGGTGCGTGCGGCACGCGCGCGCGGGGGCCGGTCCCGTGGGGCGCTCCGGGCGCTCCCAACCGCTTTGGTTGTACTAGCCGCCGCGTCCGGCGGGCTGCAGCCGCCCCGAGGCAGGGCACCGGGGGGCGCGGGGGGTGATCCCGAGCCGCCGGCACCCCGCACCGCCGCCGCTACCGCCCGCCGGCCGTCGTACGGCGTCGTTGGGAGGTGAACGGGCGGAGAAGAAGCAGTAGTGGTGATGATGGTGGAAACCCCAGAGTGTGTGTGTGATGCCGGCGGCGCGTGACGCCCCTGTACTTCGGCAATACCAGTCGCCGCACCCACCGCGCCAACCATCGCGCCAACCGTTGCGCCCAGCGGGCCGCCGCCGCGACGGCGCGAGGCACCGGGGGACAGGGAGGGCAAGTCCGTGCCCCCGGCACCCCGCACCGCCGCAGCCGCCGTCGGCCGGACGCCGCCGTTCGGCGTCACCGGGGGAGGGGCGGCGATGGGGGGGGCGACTAGTATGCGCGGGCGCTTCCGCGACGGGGGGCGGCGCATTGTAGTGTTCGGACCGTCACTCATGGGAGCTGTGGGAGCGGCGGCAGCAGAGGGGGAGATTCCCGAGGTCGTCAGTACTGTGCGATCCGGCGTGGCCGAGCCCCTTCCTGAGTCGTCGGCTGGAGAGAGGGTGAGCCTGAGAAAGTTTATGAACTCTTTGCAGCCGCCCGGTGACGTGGGGGCACCCTCCACCCCAGATGGCGACGGGGAGGGCAACGGGGGCGTCGGCGAGAACAGCGGGGGGGTGGTTACCGGTATCTGTCGCTCTGTTGGTGGTGGTGGTGGAGATAAGGCTGCCACTTCCCCAGCCACCCCCTCCTCCCCCACACCCGGGGGGGGCGGCTGGGAGAGCAGCAGCTCTATATCATCAAAGACAAGCCCGCACACCGAATCACCGTCCGCCGCAACGTCCCCACAAGCTCGAGCGGGTGGATGCAGATGTGGAGAGGAGGAGGGAGAGGTAGCAGCCGAGGAGGAGAGGTCATAATTAATAAGTCGGGCGTGGTGACTACGACCACGAGCGCGGTCGCCCGTAGTAAAAGAATCCGGGATAGGAGTGGACCCAGGAGCCGGGACGTAGGGGGGAATCATCAGGGGGGCCGCAGATCTTTCAAGCCCCCTGAGGTCACAGATAGTTTCTAGTGCCTGGTCTAGGTGGACCTGCAGGTGACTTTGGCGGCGGAGTAGCTCCCTGATAACCCCCCCGCAGTTGGCACACTGGCTCCACGCCATCCCTTCGTCGAAAACACGCCGCGCCGCGTCGTCAGCCACCGCCGCCGCAGCCAAGCGTACAAGTGATGTGTAAGCTGGTATGCTGGTTGGTTAGTGGCTAGTGGCAATGGTTAGATGGTAGCACCTTCAACCACAGCGTATACCCTGTGGACGCATGCTAAGTAAGAATACCGAAAGGTCAGGGGGTGGGTGAAAGTGTAGGTGCGACCGCTCCTCCAACAGCGAGAGAGACGGAAAATATATAGTTCTAAAGAAAAGAAAATACAATGGAACGGCCGAGAAACACAGGAAACACAGAAAATTATCACAACACGACATCAACCACCACACAAACACAAAACAATGCAATCAAGGCATGTAAGCTATGTAAACCCCGTGTTGGTTAAGAGAATATAGATGTGAAATTGTGACTTTAGTAGGTAGATGATTATTGGGCCTTTACATGCTGTGTTAGTTGTATTAACTATTACTATTATTATTGTTATTGATGTTGTTGTTGTTGTGTATATGATAATATATATTTTTATATTTTTATTTAACTGTGATACTGATAAACGGAGGGGGTGTTGCAGAGATAAGGGAGCCGAACATATATTAACAGAGGAAAACATGAAAAGATAGAGTGCACAAGCCCACACACACGCAAGCATAACTCACCTTGTTTCATTGACCAAGAATGGACCATGAAATTATTCCCTTGACATGGGCACTCCCTCCCGCGCCCACCAACAACGAGTGCAAAGTGCAAATATTTGCACACACTAGCTTGGCGGGCGCGGGCGGGCGCACCCATGTGTACTAATAGAGTACTGCCGATACACCTATCAATGCTGTTATGATAAATTTAGATACCTATTTGGGAGCGCCCACCTGCGCCCGCCAAAGGTAGCTTTGCCATGCAAATGCCACTCCGGCCGACGCAGGCGGGCGCGCGCCCGTCACAGATGCACTTTTAATATAAAAACATCTGTAGCAGGCTCGGAAGCGCCCGTTTTGTATTATTATTGTTATTCCAAGACTTACCCGCGTCCGCGCCGGCAGGTGTGTCTCGCTCAGCGTGTGCAAGCAAAGTGCGCGCACGACTAACAGCGGCACGCGCCTTCCTGCCCGCGCGGGCGCGGGGGGAGCCAGTGAGCGTAAAGTTATGGATACATTGCCCTATATTGCGGCCCGCGCACACTCCCGCACTGTCTCTCTTACAGAGTTGAGTTGAGTGTCCTTTGCGACCCATGCTACCTGCTGCCCGTGTTGAGTTGGACGTTGAACCCCTTGAGCTTAGAGTATATATCAGTTATAAGTTTGGCGAAACGTTTTAATATGAAGGTCGACATTTTGCCCTCCATGATGTCCGGGAGGTGAAATGGGGATCCCGTGTTAGTTGTGTAGCTATTGCGGGGCAGAGATGCCAGATAGTCCTGACGGTGTTGGGAGAACCTGACGCAGTCCTCGACCAAATGGAGGGGGGTCTGGGCCGAGATCCGATCGCAAGGGCAACATTTAGTTGTTGTAATGTTAAATCTGTGCAGATAAGACAGGTGCGCACCGTGTGCCGTGATGTATTGTGTAAAGTAGAAATCATGCGGTATTGAAGCGGTAATGTCCATACAAGACCTCGGGTTGGGGAGCAGGGCCCTAGTGTGCGCACCCGTGAGGGCCTTTTTATATCTATCATTCCAGGAGGCCACCGCTGCGCCCTGGGAGTGGAATTTAACATATGAGATGGGGAAATGTGTGTACGCCGGGGCGGAATGGGCAACAGCCGCGCTTCGTGCTGCCTCGTCAGCGCCCTCGTTGCCGAGGATGCCCACGTGGCCTTTAACCCAGCAGAATGCCATGTTGCTGCCGCACCGCCTGTGGCGCGCCACGACGCCATGGATGAGGGACACCAGCGGGTTGGTACTGCTTCTGGAGCCCAAGGCCTCCAGAGCCGATCTAGAATCTGAGAGAATAAGAGCCTCCGGGTGTCCCTCCCCCGCGGCGACCAGGCAGGCCCGGTATATAGCGTACAATTCCGCCTGAAAGACAGTGCAAGCACTGTGGAGTTTAAACTTATATGTCCTAACTCTGTCCCCTGGTCCCGCGTCCGGGTTTACTCTAAGGAACGCGGCCCCCACCTCGCCCTCCTCTGATTTACTACCATCCGTGAAATATTGGATGCACCTAGCCGTGCAGGCCTCGTCCACCTCCTCCTGAGTTGTTGCGTAGCGGAATTTGACTGAAATGCGCTCGGCCGGGTGTAGGAGTTGGGATATGGGGGTTGGGAATTCGAACGGCACGTCCGACGGTAGTCGCGTCGCGACCCCCGACACACGAGCCAATTCGTTCTCTCTAACCCTAAGAGTGTCCAAGTCCAGGGGGAGGAGTCCCGCAACGGCTATTGCCGCTGTCGTTGAGATAGTGCGATATCCCCTAATGATTCTAATGGCAAAGCCCCTCTGCATAGATAGGAGGGCGCGCCTCACATAGAATTTGTTGGCAACGTGCCCCCAGACTCCCGCTGCATACGTAACTGTGGGAGCGACGACGTAGTTGTATATAGCCTTCACATTTTCGGGATGGAGGCCCCATGTTGGCCGGACAAACACGCATAACCTATTGAAGATTGCCTTGGCCTTGTTAATGACATGGTTTATATGCGTTTTAAAATTTAGTTTATTGTCGAGGACAACCCCGAGGATGGTGAAGTTAGGGCTGAAGTTGATGCGGGTTCCCTCCATGTGTATGGCTGCCTTGGCCGCGGTGGGCGTGAATGCCATGGCCCTAGTTTTACTGGGCCCAAAGAATAGCTTGACGCCTCTGCCCCATGCCGCAATAGCGCCTAATGTTTTGCATGTTATGTTTTGTAGCGTGGATGTGTCCTTCGCAGAGGCGATTAAGAGGACGTCGTCCGCATACGCCTGTAGGCGGCATCCCTCCGGGAGTGGTATATCGAGGAGGTCGTCCAGCACGCAGTTCCATAGGGCGGGGCCACACGCCGAGCCCTGCACGCATCCCCGTTGTGTTTGACACGATGCCGTTGTGCCCGCATGATTTAGGGTAACTGATCTGGGCGTGAGGTAGTTGGATATAAGCTTAAGAATGTTTTGAGGGCAGTTAGTTCTTTTAAGTCTATCAATAATGGCCGGCCACCAGGCCCTGTCGAATGCCGACTGTATGTCCAGGGAGACCGCAATAGTGTGGAGTCCTTTGGACCTGCTGGACTTGATAACCTCGAGCGCGTCCAGGAGGGCGTGAGCCGTAGAGGTGTTTCTTCTGAAGCCGTACTGTCTGTGGTTATGGTGTCCCTGGACCGCCGCCGCGTGCACCAACCGTTCCGTCATAAGTTTTTCAAGCGTTTTACCAAACACAGGTATCAATCCAATTGGCCTGTTTGCCTTAGGCTCGGCTGGCGATAGGGCGCCTGGTTTGGGGATAATTCGCAGGACCGCCTGCTTCCAGGTGTCCGGGAAGTAGCCGAGCTGCAGGCATCTGTTGACTAGGGCCGTGATGAGATCGGGAAGGTTCTTGAAGGCAGCGAGACAGATGTCGGATGTGAGTCCATCATGTCCCGGGGCCTTTTTTGGTGAGATTGTAGCAATGGCCTCCCGCACTTCATCGCTTGTGAATGGTGGGTCATCCGCAGTGTCCGGCAGAACGGAGGTGTCCCTACGTAGCTGAGCCTGATGGGGCGTGTCCTCCTCTGGGTCATCTTTAGGGTAAAAGTGCGAGAGTAGAGCCTGCGCCGTCTCCACGCTGTCCATTGTGAACCTACCGTTACTCATGCGGATGGTGGACGGGGGTAGCGTGGGCTTGTTGGCCTTAAGAACCGGGTTAGTAATGGCCCATACTTTGTCTGCCGACTGTGAGTTGCAGAATTCCCTAAAGCTGTTAGTCGATGCTTTTCGTATACCGTTGGATAACTTGGTTTTTGCGTCCTCGAGCTCCAGCACTGCCGCCGCGACAGAGTCCTGCGGAGAGCCATTTGCACGCGCTATGCGCACCTCCCTCTTGGCCAGGTTAAGCTTGTTCTGCAGGTCGTCCAGCTCCCGTGTCCAGAAGGGCTTAGAACCCGGTCGCCTACCGTAGCCGGTGCTGTCATGGGTGTCGAAAGCCTCGCTTGCCGCCTGCTGTATGATGTTGGTAAGAGTGATTATACACTCCTCCAGGCCAGACTCACTTAATTGCGATATATGACCTAGTGAGATGTCAGATTCTGCTATGAGGGTAGATAGGGCAGAGTCGAATGGTACCCAGTCCACTTTGCCTCTGGTTGCGAACCTGCGCGTGGTAAATGGAGGCGGATTGGTCAGGTTCCGGGCAGAGGAAGAGCCCACCGCATAGGTTATAGCTAAGTGTTGGTTGTTGGGTAGTATCGAGCCATCCACCCGCCAATCCACTACCGGGAGGCTAGACGATGCGATGGTTAAATCAATTGCACTATGTCTGGTAACGTTGTGCGTGACACATTCGAATGTTGCCGAGCCATCATTGTGGCACACCAGGTCATTTTGGATTATGAAATTGGTAACCGTCAGGCCTCGGTCATTGCATCTGTCTGTATGATCCCATGTGTGGTGCCATGCATTGAAGTCCCCCGCGATAAGGTGGGGGGTAGAGGAGCCGTAGGCTTGGGAGGTAGCTGTGAGTGGGACCAGGTGTAAGCCAAGGTCATCCTCCTTATGGGCGTACACTGAGGAGATAAGAAGATCATGATTGCCAGCTGAGAGGTGTACTGTGGTCAGGTCCGGTGACGAGTGCTGGGTGACCAACACCGCCCTGTATTTGATCGCGTATGTGTCTCTAATGTATAGTGCGGCCCTGACCTTTTTCCCGGGAGCGGGATGTTGGAAGGTGGTGAACCCCTGTATTTTTTTGGCTGTGGCCGCTTTGCCCGTATAGGGTTCTGCGATCACCGCTATCTGAATAGAGCTATCGTACTGTAATATTTTAGCTAACTGGCAGAAGCTATGAAAGCATCTGTCAGTATTAACCTGAATAATTTTTGTGTATACAAACAGAGAAGTGAGGGAATTGCTGCCATGATTGGTAGCATGTAGAGAGGGAGGGAAGCAGTTTAGGCCTATGCCACGTATGTTATTAGAACTACTGGCCATAATCTATTTTATCCCTGATACGGTTTAGCATGGCCACCAATCTGGGGCAACTGTTGCTAAATGCTGAGTGGTTGACGTTAATGGGTCTGAAATGCTTCCCTCCTCCTCCCCCGTTGGTGAAATTAAACCTAGAGCAGTTGGTACACGTGAAGTTGGTCCCCTCCTTTGGGCACGCCCCCACTCCATGCCCCGAGCAGCCGCACCTGAGGCACGACTCCTGGCGCCCGCATGCGCCCGCTGTGTGGCCGAAGCCGTGACACTTTCGACATTGTTTGAATGGGGAGCAGTCCTCAACGTGGACCAGAGAAAACTCTATGTTGACTCTGCCTTTAGTTACAAGTGACCTCCATACCTGCGGGGAAGTCCTGAATATTGCGTTATATAAGGCCGGGTTACGGTTGCGTCTGGTAAACAGTAGTTTAAAGTCGTCCGGCTTGGTCGTACCGGGGTCCAAGTTCTGGTTGATGATCATATTAACGATGTGTTGCTCTTCATGTGATTTATGGATACCCTTGATGATGACCATTGGGTTGATTTTTCTTTCCTGTTCTACACTAAGGCCCGAAGATGGGGGTGCTTCACTGATTCTTTTTTCCGCGGCCGCGGCGCTCGCCTTACTGTCAAAAGTCAGTTTAACCTTTCCCTTTGATAAATTGGAGATCTTAGCTAAGTTGATGCCGTCCCTCTGTGTTGTTCTGAGAGTGCTTTTAATGGTGTCTCTAACTGCTTCGTAGGTCGCACCGGGGGTTATATTACCGCTTTGTTTTATTGAAACAACAAGGGTCGGCAGGGCGGGTGACGGGAGGGCTGTCGCCGCTAGAACGGAGGCGTAGGATCTTCTATCCCCCTGCACGAGTGGGGGGCCCGGTAGACCCGGCGTCGAATCCCCCGGTAGCCCGCTCCCACGGCCGTCCCCCGTCCGTTGTGTGAGGTTGTGCTGAAGATAATCATATGTGTCTGTTACCTTTTTCATGACCGCCCTAAGCTCAGCCCGATCCTCCACTTGGGGCGGAGGGGAGGCCGTGGTCGGGGGGAACATCGCGAATTTCTCCTCGAGGGACTTGAGGGTGACTTTTATATCCTGGATTTCACGCTTTAGGTCGTCGAAGCGGAGGTTCTGGGAGTCCGGGTCCATCCCGGCCGAGGTATCTCTCTGCGATGGTAGTGGAGGAGAGACGTTACTTACGGAGTGATTCGCGTGGGAAGTTCGAGACACTTGTGTCAATGATAATGGGGACCACTGGGAGAGGAGTGCCCTTCTCGCACCCGCATCAGGGGAATCCCCCTGTGCCCTATCTATAATTAGGTCACAATATTGGTTGATGGTAAGCTTGTGTTCTTTTTTGACAGATTTATTCTTACTATTGGGGTCCACTTTGAGAGCGTCCTTGATCTTCTGCGCATATGTGACAATCTCGTTCGCCGTTGCCCTTCCGCCGCGGACCTGGTCAAAATCTGGGGAGGGAGAGGACTCCCTTAGTAGGGGTTCCCTGCCGCCGCTGCCTCCACCAGTGTTAATCGGAGATAGACTCCGCTGAGTGTTTGTTGATGTTGCCGGGTTGATATCGATGCCTGGGCTGAGCATCACGAGTTCCTGTTCCTCCAGGGGGATGGTGTTAAGTAAGTCAAATCTATTGGGAGAGGTGACCGCGTGTTCTCCCATCTCACTGTACGTGAGGTTCCTCGAGTTGGCCCTGGTGAGGCGTTTGCCTGGTGGTGGTGACCTTTGGGTGGTCATGGTAATGACTGACAATAAGCGGGGGCCCACGCCGTAACACCCGTGTGTTACCAAGGTGACCGAGAGAGAAGCGCCCGCTCTGTCACCGGGACGACCGCTACTATAGGCGAATACAATAGAAATACAAAGAGATAGGCGTACGCCCGCTTGTTGCAGGAGTGGGCGCGTAGCATACAATCTAGGTTCAATAACAATGAGAGCACAAAGGCTGGGCGTACGACCGTCAAGCTCGGAAGTGGGCGCAGAGCATACGATAAACAAACGGGTAACAATGGGGAAACAAAGAGATGGGCGCGGGCTTATACAGCGCGGGAGTGGGCGCAGAGCATGCTATAGGGCAAAGTAGTAGTGTATAATCAGAGACTAGAACTTACCCCCCGAGGAGGGAAGCGGCTTCCCGAAGAGCCTCCCGTTCGCCGGCATCCTTCTGGAGCGTGGGCTCTCACTGTCCGTAGGGGTTAGTCCACACACCCCGGGGTGGAGGCCCGAGCCAGCCGGGACGTACCCGTCGTCACTAAACACGTGCACCCCGACACAGGCGTCACCACCTCACGCACACAGATACAAATACATCCACACACACACTTGTAGTGCCGAATTACACCGCCGACCCAACCCGTTGTTGGGGTGATGAATGCGCTACCGTGCCGCGCCGCTTGCCACGGGATGAGGTCCCGCCTACCAAGCTGAGCCTGGTCCACTCCCCCGATGGGGATGGGTCCGCGAAGCCTACAAGGACGGGCCCGCTATATTGATGGGGGGCCAGCCCACGCGCCCAGGGGCCGGAGCCCAGCCGGGGCGTGCGCTTGGTTAGAGGATCGCGCGCAGACTGACTGCGCTGGCAACGCGCACACCCTCACACCCTCGCGCGTACGCTCACCCACACTTGCGGAAGCCGAAACACGCACGGACGCGTTCGTTCGTTGTCAAGGCGACCGAGAGGCGCCCGATCCGCCTCAAGGACGGCAATTACAATAGGTTACTACAAAGGGAAGACAATAAAATGGGCACACGCCCATATGGCGTTAGAGAGGGCGTAAGGTGCACAATATGGGGTCGGATAACAATGGGAGAACAAAGAGATGGGCACACGACCGCTCGGCACGGGAGTGGGCGCCGCACGTACAAAACGGGACCGTGTTACAATAGAGAAACAAAGAGATGGGCGCACGCTCACT
>OU342663.1:10000-35000 GCA_910589605.1 Chrysoteuchia culmella | reverse complement strand
GCATGCGTGACGTCAACTAGTTGCTCCACAATTTCCAGCTTACACGCCATACGGCCGATTTCCCCGGTGATTTCGACCATATCTGCGTTTTCACGTGGTGCGCCTCCTTTTTCCTCCTGTTCCTTGATGAGCTTCTGGAGGGTATGGATAGCGTCATCCATCCTCTCCAGCCGCTCATCAAGAGCAGCAGTAGATGGTGTTTCGGGGCCTATGCTGGTCCGTGGGATAGGTACATTTTGGCTGGGTGTCTTTGCCACGATGGTTTCCGTCTCTATTGATCTTCTTGACACCTCGAAAAGAAGAGTTATGCTGCGTTCTGTCAAGTCCTCCAGGAATGTTTTTATATCCTTTCTCATGCCGGTAAAGGACTTTACCTTTTCTGGGATTTCCTCCAACATGCCTATTAAAGTTGAGATCAGAACACCCGTCGGCGTTCTGTCTTTCATGGCATATTCACTTTTTGCCGCTTTCAGCAGTTTGTTTAGTTTCGCCTTTTGTTTGCTGGCGTTTATCGCAATCTGGGCGGCATCTTCCGGTTTATGTGGGCCCTCCGTGATGTAAGGTGGTATTCCAGAGGGTAGGGTTTTGGAGGGTCCGGGCGATGAGGTTGTAGGGGAGGACGTTGACATTCGCAAGGCACGAGGAGGCGCGATAGACGGTGAATGGCGTATTTGTGACGTCTTGGATGGCGAGAGGGTGACAGTCCCGGGACTGGGCAACCTCTTTCCCACAGGTGGTGTGTGGTACATTTTGTTTATTTAGTGTTCTGTGTGTTTCAGGTTTGGTGTATACGAGAGGTGTGGGAGCAGAATCGTCAGGTAAGTGTAAATGTATATTTGTAAAGTGTAAAAATAAAATATAAATGTGTGATGATAAAATATTTTGTTATTTTCTAGGTCCTGTCTGGAGCGGCAAGGATTCTACAGATCAGGTGACTATTGGTGGTGAGTTTAATTTTTTAATTTTTGTACTTAATTTGTACTTTTTGTTAATTTTTCAAAAAATATTTTTATGACTCTTTATAGAGTTAACTCTACCTATTTACTAATTCCGCCTCTATCACAGATAGGGGGCGTCAAGAGCTACAGGTTTGTAAAAACCCGCGGTCCCTAGCTTAAAAACTAACAAAGTTATTACTTTTTGTAATAAAATCAAGATGGCCGACAAAATGGCCGCCGCTACGCTAAATTCTTATACCTAATATTGATCCCCTCTTTGAGCCCTTTTGTTTGACACCAGGCACGTCGCTCTAGGACCAATAGTCTCCGAGAGACCCCAGGGTCGAAGTTGGGGTAAATTGGGGATGAAAAGGGGTAAAGCCTTATAACTCGGAAACCGTTGGTCGTAGAGTGGTGGTGACTTCGGAGATTTTGTAGGGGGTCCCGTGGTCTACCCGATGGCACTGTTTCCCGAGTTGGGTCACTCGTGACGCCCTAGGGTAAAATTACCCTATGGTGATGAAAGGGGGCTGTGGGGGAACCCCTACAAAGAAATCCCCGTTGTTCTAGCCCCAATAGTTCGGGAGTAGTGGCCCTTCAAAGTTTTCCAAAATGGCGGATCCAAGATGGCGGCGAAACTTTGAAGGGCCGTATCTCCGGACCTATTGGTGCTAGAAGGGGGATGTTTGGGTCTTCGCGGGTCAGTTTCGCGAGGTCTACCTCGCGCGCTACTAAAAATGGGGTCAAAAATTTGTTGCGCCCAATCTGGAAATTTGGGGTGGGAGGGGGTGAAGGGGATGAAAATACACCCTTCAGTCAAATTCCCACTCGGATCGGCCCAATAGGTTGGGAGCAATCGGGCTGCGAACTTTTTCAAAATGGCGGATTCAAAATGGCCGCCACTTTTCAAAAATTCGCCACGCCCAAACTATTGGTCCCAGAGAGACGGGGATTTTTGCTACGTGGTGGGGAGGTCCTTAGGTATCCGGGACACTGGTCAAAAGTGCGAATTTCCAACAATGTGGAATTTTGACCTTCTGACCCACCAGGCCGCAAAAGGGGAGGATTTAAAGCCCTCCTCTGAAAACCCCGACTCTCTACGCCCAATAACTCCCGCGCTATGCCGAGGGTAAAAAGTGACCCCAAAAATCCAAAATGGCCGTCCCGAGCGTAATTCGCGAAGAATTTTGGATATACGGCCTAGAGCCTTCTGGTTTTGGCTTGGGGATGGTGCCCTAGGTGTATACGACCTATGGTGGGCCCGGTTTTACCCCAAGTTTCAACCCCTACGTGAAGCAACACAAAATAACCTAAAAAATTTAATAACTCCTAAAATATTCACACAAAAAATACAATATGGGTACCTAAAAATAGAGGACGCAGAGCACAATAAGACACAATTTAAAACTTAATTCTAACTCTTAAAATGAAAGTACAATTTGAGGGGGAAGGTTTCACCCTTAATTTCAAAAAATTTTAAGTCCGGTGTTTACCAACCGATTTTAAAAATTTAAATTTCTGTATATGTAAATTAATGAGACCTTTTAAAGAAAAATTTGAGAAAAAATGTTTGCATATAAAAATTTTGACTTAGGATTTTTTGAAGATTTTGAAATTTTAATAATAGTATAATTTAAAAACTATCTGACCGATTTTTGTGATTGAGGTGTCAGGTGACTCGCCCCGCAGCGCCGCTTCTGTTGAGCTCCTCAAAAACGCCCGGCTGCTCCGGGAAGACCGACCACGTTTTTTGAGGTTAACTTGTTTTTTCAATTTTCCCCGTTGGATGTAAGTGGGAAAAATCTGGAACTGCTTCTGGTCTGTAGAGGGCGCTGAGGCGCACACGTCGACTCCTTCAAATCCCACGCGTCTCGCAAATTGCGGACGCAGTGGTCGAAAAACTGACGAAATTTTTGCACTTTTTGTGAAAACTTTCACTTTTTCACTTATTCTCCTTCGAACTGTGATCCAATTTTTGTGGCACTTTCACTATCGGATGCGGCTCGTCAGCACGCAACTTTTGATGTATGACACAGCTCTGTACGATTAGAAAAACCCACTACTTGGAATTTTTTAGTGTGGAGCGACACGTGTTTTGCTGCTTACTCGTCGGCGGACTGAGCGCAACGGGTTAGGTTAGGTTAGGTTAGGTTAGGTTAGGTTAGGTTAGGTTAGGTTAGGTTAGGTTAGGTTAGGTTAGGTTAGGTTAGGTTAGGTTAGGTTAGGTTAGGTTAGGTTAGGTTAGGTTAGGTTAGGTTAGGTTAGGTTAGGTTAGGTTAGGTTAGGTTAGGTTAGGTTAGGTTAGGTTAGGTTAGGTTAGGTTAGGTTAGGTTAGGTTAGGTTAGGTTAGGTTAGGTTAGGTTAGGTTAGGTTAGGTTAGGTTAGGTTAGGTTAGGTTAGGTTAGGTTAGGTTAGGTTAGGTTAGGTTAGGTTTTTTTTTTTTGTTGGTACAGTAGTGTACAGCTATACCGCAGTGCTATCGGTCTACTCTGCGAGTACAGTTGTTTGATTTTATTAGAGGCTGAGTGATTGGTTGGTTTAAATTATGTTTTATTAAAGGTTTTGAGCTCTCTGATTATGTGGTTTATGAGAGTGCAGAAGGTCTTTATAGTCTCTTCCTTGGTTATGATGTCGTTAAGTTTGAACGGCTCTATGCGTTGCATGTTCGAGACGATGACATGGTCATTCCGTTTGTAATCAAATCGAGGACATTCAGTTACTAAATGGTCTAGGGTTTGTATTGTATTTTGGTCGCACGGACATAAATTGTCCGGAGTTATTTTAAAGCGGTGCAGATATGACTTATGAAAACCGTGGTTAGTGAGAAGCTGTGTGATGGCGAAACTAGGAGGTATAACTGAAAGGAAATCTTGCAAATCTTCATGGGTTGGGAGTAACTGTTTGGTGTGGACGCAAGTGTGAGGATTCATGTACAGATTTACAGAGGCTTGACGGCATTTGAGTTTATTTATATGCTTTATGTGACTAATCGGTATGTTTAAGTGATCGGGTGTACGCTTTAGATTGGCCGCCTCTTTTGCCGCGGCGTCTGCTTGCTCATTTCCGCTGAGTCCGACATGGGCCTTGACCCACGCGAACTCAACGGTTAGGCCGGATGTTCTGGCCTGATGTAGGCATTGGTGGATGCGGGTGGCGAAGGTGTTGTGGGAATTAGGATTCTCAAGTTCGGTTAGTGATGATCTGCTATCCGAGCAGATGATTGTTTGAGGGAGTTGATTTAATAGGAGATGCTCACACGATTTCCAAATCGCGAGCATTTCGGCTTGGAATACAGAGCAGCAGTCATGGAGTTTGAACTTCTTGGCTGCTGCTCGACTTCCACTGGGTTCAAGTACGACGAAGGCAGCTCCGACTCTATCGTCGTGCCGGCTGCCGTCGGTGAAGATTTTATAGGAGTTGTGTCCACAGACTTCCTCGAGTTCAGAAGCAGAGGTAACCTCGACGAATTCGATGCCTCTTCTTTCGGATGGGTGGAGCAGCTCTTCAGGTGGTGAAAGAGTTTCGATTGGGACGTCAGCAGGTAAGAAAGATGAAACTCCGAACAGTTTCGAGGCCTCAATGTCACCGACCGCCGCAACTTTTGCCGGCAAAGGGGTGAGTTGAGCCAATGAAATAGAAGCTGCGGTGCTCAACGTGCGGAAGCCCTGTACCATTTTGATGGCGAACAGCCTTTGGATGGAGAGTAGCCGCTGGGTGACGTGTTGGTATTTGAGGGCGCCGTACCAAATGCCGGCCCCATAACATATGATGGGTTCTATGACATGTTCGTATATGATACGAACATTTTCAGGGTGTATTCCCCAGGTGGGTCTAATAAAGATGGAGAGCTTGTTGTGCAATTTCTTCGCTTTGTCTATTGTATGTTCAACGTGCTGTATGAATGTGAGTTTCCTGTCAATAATTATGCCTAAATATTTAATCTGATTAACGAATTGAATTGGTTTGGAGTGGACTTGAATTTTGCAGCGAGATGCGCGAGTTGTGAATGCAATGATTTGTGTCTTTTCTGGACCGAATTCAAGTTTTACCCCTTCCCCCCAACTAGTAATCCGATCCAGAGTATGATTGACGAGTTGTTCGAGCTGCGAGACTGATTTTGCGTGAGCGATTAAAAGTACGTCATCCGCGTAAGCTTGGAGGTGACATCCATTTGCCATCGGTATCAGTAGGAGCTCGTCCAGGACGAGGTTCCATAGCATAGGGCCGATGACAGATCCTTGAATGCAGCCCCTGGACGTGAATTTGGAGACTTTCTGGTCAGCAAAATTAATGATGACCTCGCGGTCTTGAATGTAGTTTAGTAGCGTGCGATACAGGTTACTAGGGCAGTCGGTGTCTCTCAGCCTTTTGAAGATCGCCGGCCACCAGGCACGGTCGAAGGCGGCTTGGATGTCTAGAGAGACCCCTACTACCTGTTCGCCGTTAGATTTTGCGGACTTAACGATCTGTAGCGCAGTGTTGATAGCGAGAACAGTTGAGCGCTGAGATTTGAAGCCGAACTGGTTGGGAGTGTTGTTGCCGGTTTTGCTTAAATGGTAGGTAAGACGATTGGCGATAAGTCTTTCGAGGAGCTTACCTAGTACATTGAGTAAGCCGATCGGACGAAAGCTGGATAATTGGTTGTAGTCGGGCCGGTTCGGCTTAGGAATAATTTTAGCCATAGCCGTCTTCCAGGTTTTGGGGAAGTGTTCAAGTCGGTGACAACAATTGATGATTCCAAGGAGTTCATCGGGAAACCACAAGGCGACCCGTAAGCAAATGTCAGCAGTTAAATGGTCCAGCCCGGGAGCACGCTTGTGGTTCATCCCTTTGAGACAGGTGATAACTTCCTCATAGGTGAAAGGAGGTTCATGGGGTGTGTCGATAGGTTTCGTCATGTCTGCGCGCATGCTAGTTTGATTGGCAGTCTTGTCAGGTGTATCATCAGGGTAGAAGCGGTTAATGAGTGCTTTGGCGGTGTCAGCGCTGCCGCTGGTGTAGGTACCATCGTCTAAGCGCAAGGTAGCCGGTGCCTGGGCAAGAGGTCTAGTCTTTATGATCCGGTTCGTAACAGACCAAACGTCCTCCTTTTTCTGGCGGCCACAAAACTCACGAAAGTGTTCCGTGGAGGCCGCGCAGAAAGCCGCAGAGTATTCATGCTTGAGTCTGTCACGCTCCAGGATCAGGTCGTCCAAAGGTAATTTACGACGAACCGCCTTGCTCAATTGGCGGTGATTTCTAATGACAGATTGTTTCAGCTGTTCCAGATGATCGCTCCACCAGGGCGCACGCTGCGGAGGACCAGAGGACCTAGGTAGGAGCTTATCAGATGCCATTTGGATGGCATGAGTGAAGTCGTCTACGTACCGATCAAGTTGTTCGCAGTTAATGGAGTTAAAATCAGGACGAGGCGGAAGATTCTCTTGCATGATCTCAGTAAAGCGTGTTTGAATTTCCTCCCACTTGACGTGAGCAGTGTTATATCGGTACGTAGACAGCTTGACATTCTTAGTTGGTGCGATGGGACCAAGGCCTAGCATGAAGGTGATAGCGTGGTGGTCGCTGGATGGGCAGATCGAGATATCGACCTTCCAATCAGTGATAGTGAGTTGATTGGGGTCACTGTTCAGTGTGAGGTCTATGATCGATTTCCTTAGGCGGCCGTGTGTGACTTTTTCGAACGTCGGCGTATTCCCGACATTGCAGATGGATAGGTTTTGGACAGTGGCCAGATCATATACGATGTTGCCGCGGCTATTGTTTTGGGATGATCCCCATGAGGTGTGCCATCCATTAAAATCCCCACCAATAATGTGCAGTGACCCGGAAGTTTGGCCGAGGAAACTGTCAAGCTTTCCCAGTGTGTTGTGATCATCGGTGTCGGGCTCTACGTAGACAGATACTAGATATGCTTTAAGACCAGATTTGTTGGTGATCTGTACGATGCATATATTATGGTCAGAATGGGCAGAAATACCGAGCGAGCTGAACGTTCGGTCTTTTATTAGAAGGGCAGATTTAACAGGAGTTGAAGTGGAAGTGCAGAACTGATGTAGTGTGTATCCAGGGATTGCTTTGAGTTTGTTAATATTGGATGTATAGGGTTCGGTTATGAATGCAATATTGGCTTGAGAGTTTGCGAGGTGTGTGGTAAGCTCGTGAAGAGCGTTACGACTACGGGCTAGATTGATTTGAATGCAGGTAAATGAGTTTTTATTGAGTGGATAGGATATGGTATTCGGTGAGACTCTACTGACCATAATCCGTGCGTGCAATAATCTTTTGAGTCATTAGATGCTGTCGAGGACATAGATTTGATGTGGCACTATGCTTAGTGTCGTTCTTCGCATTGGATGTTTTGGAGTGCTGGTTGCAGTTATAGCAGCAGGTCATTTCCGGGTTTTTCTTGTTGGGGCAGGTTTGATAGCTGTGTCCGGGTTCGGCACAGTGGGAGCAAATAGCGGTCTCCTGTCCGCAGCGCGCTTTTGTGTGCCCATACTGCAAGCATTTATAACATTGCAGTAGGGGTACGTAGTTTTCTGCATGCACCCTCTGATGGTCAAGATTAATCTTAACAGCATCAGTGACTGCACGCCAGACCGGGGGGGCTGCCAGGAGAACCGCATTGTACAGGTCCTTGTTTTTGTTGGCTCTTTTGAATTTGAAGACCAGGTCTTCAGGTTTGGACATAGCTTTTTGGATTGATTCGTTTTGGCCTTTGATAGCCTCCACGAGTTCTTCGGCCGGGATTTCAGCCGATATTCCTTTGATGATAATCATGGGGCTCAGCGCCTTAGAAATCTCGGCCTGGATCTTGGAGTCGGGATGGTTGACCTTCTTGAGGGTGGCTTCGCGCTGTTCGGCAGAGTCAAACTCCACCCTCAGCTTGTTGTTGGAGACGAACTTCACTGCAGCCGGTGCAAATGTGGTGTCTCTGAAGGAGACTGAGCTCCTCCAGGTTTTGAGTGTCTCGGCCGGGCTAAGGACGCTCTTCTTGGATGACACGATAATGGCAGGTTTGGTTTTAGGGGGGATGGTGGGTTCCTTGCGCTTGGCTTGCTTTTGGGACTGAACTATCTCAGAGAAGGTTTGGGTTGGAGCTGCAGGAGGTGGGCTGGGAAGTTTAATCTTCGCAATCTCCTCTTTGACAGTCTGGCGTACTGTGTTGCGGATAGCTTCGACAGTGGCTGAGTGGTCAAAAGTGACGTTGGGAGCAGCGAATGGAATGGTGTTAGGGTCGGAGGTGATCAAAGTCCTGATCTCCTTAGTACTGGCAAGGACGCTGTCTCTTATAACCTTACGGAGATTGCCGCTTGACTTGATGTGGTCATCAATAACTCCACAGAGGTCAGCAATCTTTGCTAAGATGGGATTTGTAGATACCGTGGCATCGGGGGCCGATTCTTCGGCAATGGGCGTATCGGCGTTAGAGAAAGGCGGGTTCTGGGCCTGAAATGAGAGAAACACAGGCGATCGAGAGCGAGGAGATACAATTTCCTCAGTCTCAAACCAATCTTGATTGGTCGGTAAGAGTTTGGTTCTAGAGGTCTTAGTTACGTTACTTAAGTTACTTAAGTTGCTGTTCATTGTAGGGTCGGGCTTGTTTCTCCTGACTGGTGTCGGGGGTGGCGTTTTAAACATGGTGGAGAGCTACAAATGAATTATAGTAGTGCAATTTTAAATTTTAAGCTTTGAATATGAAAACTGGTTAGGTTAGGTTAGGTTAGGTTAGGTTAGGTTAGGTTAGGTTAGGTTAGGTTAGGTTAGGTTAGGTTAGGTTAGGTTAGGTTAGGTTAGGTTAGGTTAGGTTAGGTTAGGTTAGGTTAGGTTAGGTTAGGTTAGGTTAGGTTAGGTTAGGTTAGGTTAGGTTAGGTTAGGTTAGGTTAGGTTAGGTTAGGTTAGGTTAGGTTAGGTTAGGTTAGGTTAGGTTAGGTTAGGTTAGGTTAGGTTAGGTTAGGTTAGGTTAGGTTAGGTTAGGTTAGGTTAGGTTAGGTTAGGTTAGGTTAGGTTAGGTTAGGTTAGGTTAGGTTAGGTTAGGTTAGGTTAGGTTAGGTTAGGTTAGGTTAGGTTAGGTTAGGTTAGGTTAGGTTAGGTTAGGTTAGGTTAGGTTAGGTTAGGTTAGGTTAGGTTAGGTTAGGTTAGGTTAGGTTAGGTTAGGTTAGGTTAGGTTAGGTTAGGTTAGGTTAGGTTAGGTTAGGTTAGGTTAGGTTAGGTTAGGTTAGGTTAGGTTAGGTTAGGTTAGGTTAGGTTAGGTTAGGTTAGGTTAGGTTAGGTTAGGTTAGGTTAGGTTAGGTTAGGTTAGGTTAGGTTAGGTTAGGTTAGGTTAGGTTAGGTTAGGTTAGGTTAGGTTAGGTTAGGTTAGGTTAGGTTAGGTTAGGTTAGGTTAGGTTAGGTTAGGTTAGGTTAGGTTAGGTTAGGTTAGGTTAGGTTAGGTTAGGTTAGGTTAGGTTAGGTTAGGTTAGGTTAGGTTAGGTTAGGTTAGGTTAGGTTAGGTTAGGTTAGGTTAGGTTAGGTTAGGTTAGGTTAGGTTAGGTTAGGTTAGGTTAGGTTAGGTTAGGTTAGGTTAGGTTAGGTTAGGTTTTTTTTTTTTTTTTTTTTTTTTTTTTTTTTTTTTTTTTTTTTTTTTTTTTTTTTTTTTTTTTTTTTTTTTTTTTTTTTTTTTTTTTTTTTTTTTTTTTTTTTTTTTTTTTTTTTTTTTTTTTTTTTTTTTTTTTTTTTTTTTTTTTTTTTTTTTTTTTTTCCTACTGCTCCCCGGACGTAATCCAGGACTTTGTTTACCTAGTTTTCTCGTTCATTCAAGTTCTATCTTATATTCCTCTCGCACTTCTATTCCTCATACTTGGTCTTTCTGTCATCCATCATCATACGCACAATAACTGGTGGGTTGCCAGCCTATTTTACTAACTACTTTTATAATTAATTCTTTATTTATAATTCAGGTAAATAAGGGTTTACAAGTGTTGGTCATGCTTTTCTCTTTACATTTTAGATTTTTAGGCTAAGTTTTTGACAATATATAAAGTCTTTAGGACTTTCTTTCATTTTAAATTTTTACAATATTTCTTAAGATCTATTACAGTTTTCTATTACATTTATTTGTCTATTTTCAGTACATTGTTTTATTTCACTATTGTATTTATTAATAGGTTGTTACATCTTGTTCTTATTTCTAGTTATATGCTATTTTACATTTACAATATTTCTACTTCTAAGGTTGTTACACTGTATTCTCGTTTTATGGCTATCGTACTTAATTTATTTTATCTTTCAAATAGCTAGGGACATATTCTTATTTACTTATTTTCTATTTCTTATAACATTGTTGATTTCTTACTCTATAATAATAATTGCTTATGCTGATTACATTTTTATATTTTTCTTACTCACTATCTTACATAGATATAAAGAGACACTTGTTATTTTTATTTGTTGCCATTTTTAATTTCAATAATCTTGTTTTCCTATTATTGTGTTAAGTGTCTTTGCCTATTCTTCTAAAAATTTGTTATCTCTAATAAGAGGGCAGTTAGAATATATTCAGTAATATATGTAACTTTTCCCATTTCTTGGCTTAGATTTTTATATTCTATTTGTTTCAGGCTTGTTTTGTTTGGTGTGTGCTGGTGTATTCAATTTAATTTGGCTTGATAATGCCATTTTGTATTTATTTGTGTGTAATAATGTTGTTTATCTGTGTTAAGTATTCTTTGTGTAACTATAATTTATAAGGTTTACTGGTAGTTTTATTAGACATATATATTTCCAATAAATATATATACTAATTTTTATTGCAGTTTTGTTGGATGCCGCGGTCTCAAATCATTTTGGGACTCTGGTATCTGTGTGTGTATGTGTAGTTGTGTAGCTGTTTTGTGTTAATGTGTGTAGGCCGTTGTAAGTCGCGCCAGGTAGTCCCACTTTTGTCTGGCAATGCAGGTTTCACTAAAAGCATTATGGTCAGCTTTGTGACCCAGAGGAGCACAGTTGCAGCACTCGGGGGTTGATCCAGCGATCATAAGCTCACATTTGGCCCGCAAATGTGGTCCCCCGCAATGGCTGCATCTGTCCTCCCCATGAGTACAAAACTTTCTTCCGTGACCATACGCCAAGCACTTTGTACATTGGATGAGGGGCGACTGGTCCTCCACCCTGACCCTTTGTAAGTCAATGTGGAGGGCACCAGCCGCCGTCATCCTCTGCCAGCTAAGTGGGTCCACCTGGAGGACAACATGGCTCGCGTGTGGGTTTCTCGTCCTCTTTTTGAATTTGATATTCAATCTCAGCGTCTCCTTTTTTCGCCCTTCAAAAATCTCCGGGTTCTGGCGGATTACTGCGTCGACGATTCCTTCGTCCTCTTCGTCCGTCAGCACGTCCTTCAGGACCACTAGGGGATCCTTGTTGGGGATTTTTTCAGCTCTTAATTTATTGTCCCTTCCGATTCTTTCTTTAATTGTTTCCAGGTCATTGACATTCCTACAGCTGAGTATTACCCTCTGATTTTTTGCCTTTCGAATCTTATCCACACGAATGCCCCCAGCCCTGGCGTCGACCGCCCTCCTTACTCTTTGGAGGACCTCCTCGCTGGTCTCCTGGTCATCCTCAGAGGAGATGGCGATCGATTCCAGGGTCGGGGGGATCTTCGGTGGAGGGGCCCTAGCCGTGACACTGGCGTACGTGACTGTGGCGGTGTTTGGTGTCACTTCTTGGCGGATGGGGTCGTCCAACTTGGCCTCGACCTTTGCAAACTGGGCAATTAGTTCCTTGTTTTTCTCGTTTACTTCCTTTGATAAATCGCCGAACTCTCCGTAGATTTTTACCTGGTTGTCCAGTATCAGTTTTACGTCTTCTTGCGAAATTGTCTCGTCTTCCTTGTTTATATGGGCCACTATCCTTTCCAGATGCTCGTGTATCATTCCGTGCTCGACGCTCAATGCGTCGAGTTTTTCCTCGACCATGAGGTTATTAAACCCGGAGATTTTGGCCCCTGTGGCCCATTGTTCCTTGATGAGCGTCTGGAGGGTTTGGATAGCATTATCCATCTTCTCCAGCCGCTCATCAAGGGCAGCAGTGGTTTCGCTCTCGGGGCCCGTGTGGCTTCGCGAGATGGGTGGGGTTAGGCGAGATGTTTTTGCCAGCAGATTCTCCATCTCGCGAGATCTCCTCGACACCTCGAAAAGCAACGACATGCTCTGCTCTGTTGTCTCCTCTAGGTATTGCTTGATATCCTTCCTCATTCCTGTGAAGGATTTTATCTTTTCGGGTATCACGTCCAGCATTCCCATAATAGACCCAAGCAGTCTGTCAGTGGGTATCCGGTCTTTGCTGGCTTCTTCCTGAGCCCTCGATACTTTAAGCTGTTTTGCAAGTTTGGTCTTATTCTTGCTTGTTGCTATGTAGACCTGGGCTGCATCCTCAGATCTAAAGTGGCCTTCCTTGATGTAGGGTGGTATGGCTGTCGGCAGGACTTTGGAGGATACAGGTGAGGAGGTTGATGGAGATGTTGGTGTCGCTGCAGGCCCTGGGCGGGGGAACATTTTCGGTGATCGTGCCTGAGACGGCGACAAGGTGACGGTACCGGGGCTTGGCAGCCTTTTCCCCACGGGTGGAGTGTGGTACATTGTGTGTAAGATGGTAGTGTGCGTGAGGTGTAGGAGCAGTATCGTCAAGTGTGTATAAATTGTATAATGTGTTAGTCAAAATTTGTATAAAATATTATGTAATATATATTGTATAATAATTTTGGTGTCCTGCCTGGAGCGGCTGCTGTTGTACAGAACAGGAAGTAATAGATTATTGATATTTTATTATAAAAAGTCACAATTTGCCAAGATTTTACATAAAAGTTGAAAAGCGTCTTGGTAGAGTCAACTCTACTTTTTGTTAATGTGCACCTCTATCGCAGATAGAGGGCGTCAAAGTGTACTGGTTTGTAAAAACCAGGAGTTTCTATTTTAAGAAACGTCAAAGTTATTAATATTATAACTAAAAACAAGATGGCCGTCAATATGGCCGCCGCTACTGTAAAAATAAGTTGCTAACTGTCTTCTCCTCGTCAAGCCCTTTTACCAGACACCTCACACGAGGTTCTCAGACCAATAGCTCCTGAGGAAACTTAGGGCCAATATTTGGGCCAAAATAGGGCCAGAATGGTCCAACTCCTATTGCTCAGGAACTATTAGTCGTAGAATATTAGTTCTTTGAGCAGTATTGTGGAGGGTCCCCTCCCCTATCCGAAAATGGGGTCGGTTCGATTTACTCCCGGGAGTCAACGTAGGGTAAAATCACCCTACGAGCCTGGTAGGGGGAGTCAGGGGAGCCACCACAGTAAAAGCCCCGCCGTTCTAGCCCCAATAGTTTGGGAGGTATTGCCCTCCAAAGTTTTCCAAAATGGCGGATCCAAGATGGCCGCCAAACTTTGAAGGGCTATAGCTCCGGTGCTATTGGTGCTAGATGGGTAGTGCTTGGGTCTACCTTGGGCAGCTTCGCGAGCTCTTTCCGGAGAGCTACTCAAATCCGGTCCCAATATTTGGTACTCCCAATTTGGGTTCTGAGGGGTTGAGGGGGAGCGGGGGGTCAGGGGACACCCTTTAGTCCAACTCCCGTGGGAATCGGCCCAGTAGTTTGTGAGATATGGGGTCTCAAAACTTTTAAAAATGGCGGATCCAATATGGCCGCCAATTTTTAAAAATTTCCCACGCCTAAACTATTGGTCGTAGAGAAGCGGGGTTTTTTGCGATGTGGTGAGGGGGTCGAAAACTATAAGTGAGGGTGGTCAAACTCCAAAAAGGACCACTTTATGGAATTTCGACCTTTGACCCCACCAGACCGCAAGAGGAGGGTTTTTTAAGCCCTACAGTTGAAACCCCGACTCTCTAGGTCCAATACTTCCGGAGAAAAACCCGGGTCAAGTTTTTGGCCCCCAAAAACAAAATGGCCGACTTTTGGGCCAAAACTGAAATTAAGGCCTAGAGCCTCCAAGTTTGGGCTTTGGGATGATGCCCTAGGTATATAAAACCTATGGTAGGCCTGATTTCACCCCGAAATTACACCCCTACAAGTAATGACACAAAATAACATAAAAAATTAAATAATTCCTAAAATATACACGCTAAAATTATAAATGGAGTACCTAAAAATAAGGGGCACAAAGCACTATAATACACAATTAAAAAGTTTTTAAAAACACATAAAATAAAGCCGCAATTGAAGGGGGAAGTTTCAACCCCTATTTTCAAAAAATCATAAGTCCAAGGATATTAGTCCGATTTCAAAAATTTAAATTTTGGTAGAGAGAGATTTACTAGATCTATAATAATAAAATTTAACAAAATATACTATACTACAAAAATTTTGAGTTATGATTTTTTGAAAATTTTTAAAACTTTAAACTTCTAAAACTTAGCTTCTATAAATCCGATTGAGGTGCTCGAAGCGTCGGATGTCTCGCCTTAGTGTCCCCTTTCAGCCTCGTCTGCTCCTGATGCTCGGAGAAAGCGGGTTCGGTAACCTCGTGGCGACTCGACCACGTGTTGTCGCTTGTTTTCGGCTCCTAACTCCTCAGGCTTTAACGGCCCAGGGGAGCTGCTGACGTCGGCGGGTAGAGGGCGCCGAGACGTACAATATGTCGTCTCTGACGCTGTTGTAGCTCGTGTGGTTCCCAAGATAAAGCTCGGGAAGTGGGCGAAAACTTAGGTTTTCGAGGTTATAAAACACTTTTCCGCTAATAACTTCGCACACACTTCACCGATTTTCGCACTTTTTTCACTGCCGTGTGGGGCGTAAAAATACGCAACTTTTGACATATAGCACTTGGTGATACGATGAGAAAAACCACACTTTTTGAATTTTTTGCTGCGGAGCGATATGTTAGCACTGCGGGAGCTCAGACGCAACTGGGTTAGGTTAGGTTAGGTTAGGTTAGGTTAGGTTAGGTTAGGTTAGGTTAGGTTAGGTTAGGTTAGGTTAGGTTAGGTTAGGTTAGGTTAGGTTAGGTTAGGTTAGGTTAGGTTAGGTTAGGTTAGGTTAGGTTAGGTTAGGTTAGGTTAGGTTAGGTTAGGTTAGGTTAGGTTAGGTTAGGTTAGGTTAGGTTAGGTTAGGTTAGGTTAGGTTAGGTTAGGTTAGGTTAGGTTAGGTTAGGTTAGGTTAGGTTAGGTTAGGTTAGGTTAGGTTAGGTTAGGTTAGGTTAGGTTAGGTTAGGTTAGGTTAGGTTAGGTTAGGTTAGGTTAGGTTAGGTTAGGTTAGGTTAGGTTAGGTTAGGTTAGGTTAGGTTAGGTTAGGTTAGGTTAGGTTAGGTTAGGTTAGGTTAGGTTAGGTTAGGTTAGGTTAGGTTAGGTTAGGTTAGGTTAGGTTAGGTTAGGTTAGGTTAGGTTAGGTTAGGTTAGGTTAGGTTAGGTTAGGTTAGGTTAGGTTAGGTTAGGTTAGGTTAGGTTAGGTTAGGTTAGGTTAGGTTAGGTTAGGTTAGGTTAGGTTAGGTTAGGTTAGGTTAGGTTAGGTTAGGTTAGGTTAGGTTAGGTTAGGTTAGGTTAGGTTAGGTTAGGTTAGGTTAGGTTAGGTTAGGTTAGGTTAGGTTAGGTTAGGTTAGGTTAGGTTAGGTTAGGTTAGGTTAGGTTAGGTTAGGTTAGGTTAGGTTAGGTTAGGTTAGGTTAGGTTAGGTTAGGTTAGGTTAGGTTAGGTTAGGTTAGGTTAGGTTAGGTTAGGTTAGGTTAGGTTAGGTTAGGTTAGGTTAGGTTAGGTTAGGTTAGGTTAGGTTAGGTTAGGTTAGGTTAGGTTAGGTTAGGTTAGGTTAGGTTAGGTTAGGTTAGGTTAGGTTAGGTTAGGTTAGGTTAGGTTAGGTTAGGTTAGGTTAGGTTAGGTTAGGTTAGGTTAGGTTAGGTTAGGTTAGGTTAGGTTAGGTTAGGTTAGGTTAGGTTAGGTTAGGTTAGGTTAGGTTAGGTTAGGTTAGGTTAGGTTAGGTTAGGTTAGGTTAGGTTAGGTTAGGTTAGGTTAGGTTAGGTTAGGTTAGGTTAGGTTAGGTTAGGTTAGGTTAGGTTAGGTTAGGTTAGGTTAGGTTAGGTTAGGTTAGGTTAGGTTAGGTTAGGTTAGGTTAGGTTAGGTTAGGTTAGGTTAGGTTAGGTTAGGTTAGGTTAGGTTAGGTTAGGTTAGGTTAGGTTAGGTTAGGTTAGGTTAGGTTAGGTTAGGTTAGGTTAGGTTAGGTTAGGTTAGGTTAGGTTAGGTTAGGTTAGGTTAGGTTAGGTTAGGTTAGGTTAGGTTAGGTTAGGTTAGGTTAGGTTAGGTTAGGTTAGGTTAGGTTAGGTTAGGTTAGGTTAGGTTAGGTTAGGTTAGGTTAGGTTAGGTTAGGTTAGGTTAGGTTAGGTTAGGTTAGGTTAGGTTAGGTTAGGTTAGGTTAGGTTAGGTTAGGTTAGGTTAGGTTAGGTTAGGTTAGGTTAGGTTAGGTTTTTTTTTTTTTTTTTTTTTTTTTTTTTTTTTTTTTTTTTTTTTTTTTTTTTTTTTTTTTTTTTTTTTTTTTTTTTTTTTTTTTTTTTTTTTTTTTGTTTTATTCTCTCTGCTCCCCAGCCATAAGCCAGGACTTTATTAATCTACTCTTTCATATCAGTTCTCGCAATTATTCCTCTCGCACTTTTGTTCTACATACTTTATCTTTCTTTTTTACATCATCTTTCACACATTAACAGGTGGGATGCCTGCCTAATCTTAGCTAACACTATTATATTTATTACTTTATTTAAACCAGGGGGAAATAACTTTTATACTCTTTTGTTTACATTTTTCTTAACAATTGTGACTCTACTCATTACATTTACATTTCTGTTACTTTACATTTTTATAATTTTGACTAATCTATTACATTTATTGTTACAGTTTTTAGTGTTCTGTAAGCCACATGGCTTACAGAATTTTTATTCTATTACATTTATCATTTATCATTGTATTTGCTATATTATATGCCAGAGTTACATTTTGTATCTTGCTTATACCATTACTTATTCTATTTTAACACCTTTGATTCTTATTCTATTTATGCACATTTGCTTTCTTATTCTATTTACTATTCTATTACACATTTTTATTTTCTAATACTAATTCTTATTTTTAGACATTTGCTTGCAATATAACCTACAGGCTTTAGTAGTTACACACAAGGGGTATTACACTGATTTACCAAACTTAATTCTATTGTGCCTTTCTTATTTTAATTCTTAATCTAATACATTTTTGGGCAGATTTTTATATATTTAACAATATATACTCTACGCCATTTCTTACACTATATTCTATGTTGCTTACATTTTGTTTTGGGCTTATATTGGGGTTGTGGTTTCGTTTATATCTAATTATTTTTGTTTCTTTTTATTTCCTGTCTCTAAGATTTATTTCTACTTTTGTGTTAGGGAAGTTTCTATATATTCATTAATATATATGACTACTCCTATTTCTTGTGCTGTTTCCTATTTACATTCTTATCTTCTTGGGCTATATCTGTATTTTTATTCTTAAAGAGTGACTCTATTGTTAATTTAGTTGTTAGAATTTAAGTTTCTGGCCGAATGTTAAACGTTTTTTAAAATGGTTTTATATTCTTACAATATAAATCCTATTTTGTTGTACGTGCTTTGCAAAACTTGATGTCGAGGTCTCAATGTCATCTTGGGAGCTCGGCATCGTACTATGTGGTTTGGTGTGTTGTTGTGGTTTGTGTATATGCTGTGGTGATGCGCGCCAGGTAGTCCCACTTTTGCCTAACCGGACAGGCTTCGCTGAATGCGTTGTGATCCGCCTTATTCCCTAAGGGAGCACAGTTGCAGCACTCCGGGGGTGATCCAGTGATCATTAACTCACATTCGGCCCGCAAATGTGGGCCCCCGCAGTGGCTGCACTTGCCCTCCCCGTGGGTGCAGAACTTTCTGCCATGTCCGAATGCCAGGCACTTCGTGCATTGGATGAGAGGAGACTGGTCCTCCACCCTGACCCTCTGAAGGTCAATGTGGAGGGCACCAGCCTCCGTCATCTTTTGCCAAGTGAGTGGGTCCACCTGGAGGACCACGTGTTTCGCCTGTGGGTTTCGTGTGCGTTTTTTGTATTTGGTCTTGATACGTATTATGTTTTCCTCCCTGTTCCCAAAGACCTCCGGGTTCTGTCGGAGTATTGCGTCGACGACGATTTCCTCGTCGTCTTCCAGCATCACATCCTTCAGGACAACAAGTGGGTCTTTGTTGGGAATCCTTTCGGTTTTTAACTTTCGGTCGTTTTTGTTTAGTCTCTCCGTGATTTTGTTTAGATCTTCTTGATTTCTGCAGCTGAGGATAACTTTCTGGTTTTTTGCCTTCCTTATTTTGTCCACTCTGAGTCCCGCGGCCCTGGCGTCTACGGCCTTCCTTACCCTTTGGAGGACTTCCTCTCCGGTCTCCTGGTCGTCCTCTGAGGTGACAACGATCGACTCCAGGGTCGGGGGGAGCTTCGGTGGTGGGGCCCTGGCCGCGACACTGGCGTAAGTGACTGAGGTGTTTGGTGTCACTTCTTGTCGAATGGGGTCGGTTAGCTTGGCTTCGATTTTAGCAAATTGAGCTATAAGTTCGCTATTTTTGCTTTTTAAGTCGCCGAACTCCTCGTAGACTTTTACTTGGTTATCCCAGGTTAGTTTTAGGTCCTCTGGAGTAACTGCCGCGTCTTCCCTGTCTATATAGGCCTCTATCTTTTTCAACTGTCTGTGTATCTCGTCGTGCCCAACGCTCAACGTGTCGAGTTTATCCTCAATCATGAGGTTATTACCTCCTGAGGCTTTAGTCCCGGCTTCCCCTTGTTCCTTGATTAGCGTCTGGAGGGTTTGGATAGCATTATCCATCTTCTCCAGCCGCTCATCAAGGGCGGCAGTGGGTGTCGTTTCAGGGCTCGTGCAGGTCCGCGAGATGGGTACGGTATGGCTAGTTGTTTTTGCCAGGAGGTTCTCCATCGTGCGAGTTCTCCTTGATACCTCGAAGATTGAGATCAAGCTGTGCTCTGTTATATGCTCCAGGAACTGTTTTATGTCCTTTCGCATTCCCGTGAAGGACTTTATTTTGTCGGGAATGTCGTCTATCATGGCCATTGTATTTGTTAATAGCTCGTCTGTAGGTATCAGGTCTCTACCGGATTCCGGCTGGCCTCTCGTGTTTTTCAGCCATTTTGAGAGTTTTACTCTATTCTTACTGGTGTTAATGTAAGTTTCGGCAGCGTCCTCGGCTTTATAGTGGCCCTCTGGGATGAAGCCTGGTCTCGCTGTCGAGAGAGCCTTGGAGGTTCCGGGTGACCGGGTTGTGGGGGACATTGATGCGCTGATAGTGCGTGGAGGCGCAATAGGTGTTCGAGCCCTCTGGAGTGTCTGTGATGGAGAAAGAGTGACTGTTTTGGGGCTAGGCAGCCTTTTGCCCACCGGTGGTGTGTGGTACATATTGAAGTGTTGTGTTTAAGGTGGTGGAAGATGTACGAGTGGTGTGGGAGCAGTGTCGTCAGGTATGTGTAAATGTATAGTAATATACAGTGTAAATTAAAATATAAAATTGTGTACTAATAACAATTATTGTTATTTTCAGGTCCTGTCTGGAGCGGCAACGAATCCACAGATCAGGTAAGTGTGTTAGGTATGTATTTTTACCGTTTTTGTCCTTAACTATACCTACAAGGTCAATTTATCAAAAAATTTAAAAAAAGTTTTTGGTAGAGTCAACTCTATCAATTTCTCCGCGTTTGCCTCTATGCCGGATAGAGGGTGTCAATTTACATTGGTTAGCGAAAACCAACAGTCTCTACCTAATAAATTGTCAAAGTTATTAAATTTTTAAATAAAAACAAAATGGCCGTTAAAATGGCCGCCGCTACCCTAAAACTAAGTTCCTAGCTGCGCTCTCCTCGTCGAGCCCTTTCACAGGATACCTCGCACGTAGTTCTCCGACCAATAGCCACCGAGAAATCCCAGGGCCAAAAATTGGGGCCAGCTTGGGCCAAAATGGTCCAAGTCGATTTACTCGGGAACTACGAGTCGCAGAACGCCCGTTCTTTGGGCAGTATTGTGGAGGGTCCCCTCCTCTACCCGAAAATGGAGTCGGTTTGATTTACTCCCGGGAGTCACCGTAGGGTAAAATCACCCTACGAACCTGGTAGGGGGGGTGAGGGGAGCCACCACAGTAAAAGCCCCGCCGTTCTAGCCCCAATAGTTTGGGAGGTATTGCCCTCCAAAGTTTTCCAAAATGGCGGATTCAAAATGGCCGCCAAACTTTGAAGGGCTATAGCTCCGGCGCTATTGGTGCTAGGTGGGTAGTGCTTGGGTCTACCTTGGGTTGCTTCGCGAGCTCTTTATGGTGGGCTACTCAAAAATGGTCCTAAAATTTTGTACTCCCAATTTGGGATTTGAGGGGTTGAGGGGGAGCGGGGGGTCGGGGGACACCCTTTGGTCCAACTCCCGTGGGAATCGGCCCAGTAGTTCGTGAGATATGGGGCTGCAAACTTTTTAAAAATGGCGGATTCAAAATGGCCGCCGATTTTTAAAAATTCGCTACGCCTAGCCTATTGGGCGTAGAGGATCGGGGTTTTTTGCACCGTGGTGAGGGGGTCCTTGGGTATTAGGGACACTGGTCAGATATGCGAAATTCCAAAAAAGTGGAATTATGGACTTTCACCCCACCAGGCCGCAAGAGGGGAGGATTTTAGGTCCTCCTCTGGAAACCCCGACTCTCTAAGCCCAATACTTCGCGAGAAAATCACGGGTCAAAATTTTGGCCCACAAAAACAAAATGGCCGACTTTTGGGCCAAAACGTAGATTAAGGCCTAGAGCACCCAAGTTTGGGCTTCAGGATGATGCCCTAGGTATATAAGACCTATGGTAGTCTTTGTTCTACCCTAATATTGCACCCCTAAAGACAATAACACAAAATATCACAAAAAATTTTATAAGTCCTAAACTATACACCCTAAAAATATAAACAAAGTACCTAAAAATAGAGGGGACAAAGCACTATACGACACAGTATCAATTTTTGTAAAAACATTAAAAACAAAGCCGGAAATGGAGGGGGAAGTTTCAACCCTTATCTTCAAAAAATCATAACTTCAAAAGTATTTGTCCGAATTAAAAAATTTAAATTTTTGTATGTAGGAATTAATCATGTCTATAAGAATAAAATAAGCCAAAAATTACTATAGTACAAAGTTTTTGAGATATAATTTTTTGAAGATTTTTCAATTTTTAAAACTCTAGAACTTAGCTATTTTTCAGCCGATTTTGATGACCGATGTGTCGGGTGACTCGCCGCGCTGCGCCGCTTCCGCTGAGCACCTCAAAAGCACCCGGCCGCTCCGGGAAGTCCGTTCACGCTTTTTGAGGTTATGTTGTTATTCCCGATTTCCCGCTTGGTTATCAGCGGGAAAAATCGGGACTTTCTGCAGCTTTGTAGAGGGCGCTTTTGCGCACACGCCGACACTCGCCAATCCCACGCGTCTCACAAATTGCGGACACAGTGGGCTAGAAACCGTCGAAATTTTGCACTTTTTTGATGAAACTTTCACAATTTCACTATTAACTTTGTGCACTGTGATCCGATTTTCAAACAAATTGCACCAATAGATGCGGCTCGTCAGCGCGCAACTTTTGACGTATGGTTTGTCACTGTACTCGTCGAAAAACCCACAACTTTGAATTTTTTAGTGCGGAGCGCCACGTGTTCCGATCCGTTCACGGTGGCGGACAGAGCGCAACTGGGTTAGGTTAGGTTAGGTTAGGTTAGGTTAGGTTAGGTTAGGTTAGGTTAGGTTAGGTTAGGTTAGGTTAGGTTAGGTTAGGTTAGGTTAGGTTAGGTTAGGTTAGGTTAGGTTAGGTTAGGTTAGGTTAGGTTAGGTTAGGTTAGGTTAGGTTAGGTTAGGTTAGGTTAGGTTAGGTTAGGTTAGGTTAGGTTAGGTTAGGTTAGGTTAGGTTAGGTTAGGTTAGGTTAGGTTAGGTTAGGTTAGGTTAGGTTAGGTTAGGTTAGGTTAGGTTAGGTTAGGTTAGGTTAGGTTAGGTTAGGTTAGGTTAGGTTAGGTTAGGTTAGGTTAGGTTAGGTTAGGTTAGGTTAGGTTAGGTTAGGTTAGGTTAGGTTAGGTTAGGTTAGGTTAGGTTAGGTTAGGTTAGGTTAGGTTAGGTTAGGTTAGGTTAGGTTAGGTTAGGTTAGGTTAGGTTAGGTTAGGTTAGGTTAGGTTAGGTTAGGTTAGGTTAGGTTAGGTTAGGTTAGGTTAGGTTAGGTTAGGTTAGGTTAGGTTAGGTTAGGTTAGGTTAGGTTAGGTTAGGTTAGGTTAGGTTAGGTTAGGTTAGGTTAGGTTAGGTTAGGTTAGGTTAGGTTAGGTTAGGTTAGGTTAGGTTAGGTTAGGTTAGGTTAGGTTAGGTTAGGTTAGGTTAGGTTAGGTTAGGTTAGGTTAGGTTAGGTTAGGTTAGGTTAGGTTAGGTTAGGTTAGGTTAGGTTAGGTTAGGTTAGGTTAGGTTAGGTTAGGTTAGGTTAGGTTAGGTTAGGTTAGGTTAGGTTAGGTTAGGTTAGGTTAGGTTAGGTTAGGTTAGGTTAGGTTAGGTTAGGTTAGGTTAGGTTAGGTTAGGTTAGGTTAGGTTAGGTTAGGTTAGGTTTTTTTTTTTTTTATTTCTTAGTTTTTACGGACAGCGGGTTTACTAACTGATTGTACTTAGATAAAAATAAAACTGAAAGGGTTAGGGTGGGAGGTCTAATGACCCAGTTTTTGAAAGGTCCCACCATGCGCCCCGACATGCGATTCCATACATGAGGGAGTATACAGGGATGGGGAGTGGAAGGAGGGTAGAGGACGGAATATTTAAAGAAAGGAAAGATAGAAAGATAGGAAAGAGAGGAAAGGAAAAAGAAGAAAAGATAGGGTGGGACAAAGCTCAAGTCGCCATGCCGTAGTCCACCCGATCGGTTATGCGCTTGATCATCAACTTGTATCTCGGGCACGACGTTGAATTGGCCTTGTGGCCGAGATCGCCGCTTGTATTGTTCCGGGTGTGATGGGTGCGACAATTTGCGCAACACAATTTGGTCGGGTCACCCTTGTGTGGGCAGGCAACGAAGGAGTGGTTGTTCGCACAATGGAGGCAGACCTCCACCTCACGGGTGCACTTGGAACGGATGTGCCCGTACTCCATGCAGCGGTAGCACTGCATGAAGGGGGAGAACTCCTCTGCATGCACCCGCGAGTAGTCGACGTTGATCTTAATCGCGGTGGTAATAGCCTTAAAAGCACGCGGGGAAGTTATAAAAACGGCGTTGTAGAGCGCATCGTTGCGATTCCTGCGCTCAAAGCGAAATTGAATTTCGTCAGGGGCTGTTGTTTCGCGAACGGTAGGGTTCTGTGCACGGATGAGCTTAACCAGGTTGTCTCGGTCAATGTCCTTCGGTATGCCTTTTAGTATAACCATAGGCTTTAACATCCGTGCAGGCTCTACCGTGAGTGAACTCACTTCGGGGGTGGTTTCATTCAGCTTTTTCAGCGCAATGTCCCTGTGCGTGGGTGTTTCGAATTCTACCCGTACCTTTCCGCGCGAAATACGCAGCACCTTGGCTGGTGCGAAATCAAGGGCGGGGAACTCCATAGCCGCGCTGAAAGCTTTTATAACCGTTTGATGGTTGGATGACTCAGTGTTCCCAGAGAGAATCAAAGCTGGCTTGGCAGCCTTGGGATTTGGAGTGAGAGAGGGTGTGTTCGCGGTTGGAAGCGGTGGTTTCTTGAATGCCTTCCGAGCAGGGATGTTCTTGCTGGCTGCGGAGGCGTAGCTTTTGGTGGAGGACGCTCCAGTATTGGCTTCAGTAGCGCCATAGATGGAAGGTTGAGCCGGGGGTTTTTGCGCGTTTAGCATCTGCTCTATGGACTCCATCTTGGTTGTGAGATGAGCGATAGCTTCCGCGACGGAGTCAGGTTTCGAGGAGGTCTCAGAAACCGTTGGAGCAGGGGCTGGCGATGAGTAAAACTCCTCCTCGGGTTCCGCCTCAGAAGGTGAGGTGCTTGACTTCCAATTTACCAGGCCATATTCCAGGGTGTTAAAAATAAGGTCGCAGCATTTGATGAGGTCTGACTTTTGTTGTTTGTTGAGACCTTTCTTTGCGTTCTGGATCGTGGCAGCAATACCATATGTAAGGTCCTGGATCTGCTGTACGGTGGTTGCGCGGTAGGTGGTTAACGACTCTTTATCGGTGACTCTACCGAAGTAGTGATACTTTCCTCTCTCTCGAGCCTCATAATGACCCTCGATCTGGTCGCCAATTTGTTTTAAAGACTCCTCGTAGAGCTCAAGAGACAATTCGTGATGTTGTAAAACCGTTGGGGGCAACATTTTCGCAAGTTAGATTTTGGTCGCTTGGAATCAAGTGAATTCGATGGGATGTTGTTCGCCGGCACTAGAGACTGCGTTACCGTCTCTAGTCCGTTTCCAGGGGGCGCCACGGGGAGGCCAACATCCAACCCCCCAAAGGTTAGGTTAGGTTAGGTTAGGTTAGGTTAGGTTAGGTTAGGTTAGGTTAGGTTAGGTTAGGTTAGGTTAGGTTAGGTTAGGTTAGGTTAGGTTAGGTTAGGTTAGGTTAGGTTAGGTTAGGTTAGGTTAGGTTAGGTTAGGTTAGGTTAGGTTAGGTTAGGTTAGGTTAGGTTAGGTTAGGTTAGGTTAGGTTAGGTTAGGTTAGGTTAGGTTAGGTTAGGTTAGGTTAGGTTAGGTTAGGTTAGGTTAGGTTAGGTTAGGTTAGGTTAGGTTAGGTTAGGTTAGGTTAGGTTAGGTTAGGTTAGGTTAGGTTAGGTTAGGTTAGGTTAGGTTAGGTTAGGTTAGGTTAGGTTAGGTTAGGTTAGGTTAGGTTAGGTTAGGTTAGGTTAGGTTAGGTTAGGTTAGGTTAGGTTAGGTTAGGTTAGGTTAGGTTAGGTTAGGTTAGGTTAGGTTAGGTTAGGTTAGGTTAGGTTAGGTTAGGTTAGGTTAGGTTAGGTTAGGTTAGGTTAGGTTAGGTTAGGTTAGGTTAGGTTAGGTTAGGTTAGGTTAGGTTAGGTTAGGTTAGGTTAGGTTAGGTTAGGTTAGGTT
>OU342663.1:0-7500 GCA_910589605.1 Chrysoteuchia culmella | reverse complement strand
ACAGACAAGAGTGGGGCAGAGAGCTGAAGTGAAATTTTAGGCTCAATCTGCCGAGCCATAGTCCACTCTGTCGAGAATGCGCTTGGACATTATCTTATATCGGGGACATGTAATTGAGTCCGCCCTGTGATTTGTATCCATAGATATTTGGTTCCTTTCTGAGTGCGTACGGCAGTTGACACAACACGATTTGGACTTATCCGTCTTATGGGGACATTCGCTGTAAGAGTGTGCACCACTGCAGTGAAGACACACTTCCACCTCTTTGGTGCACCGGGCTTTAATATGTCCAAACTCCATGCAGCGGTGACACTGCATGAATGGGTGGAACTCATCCGCATGCACACGACAATAATCTACATTGATTTTCTGTTGGGCTATGATTGCCCTGAAGGCGCGGGGGGTAGTGATAAACACCGCGTTGTACAATAAGAAGTTTCTGTTGTTTCTAACAAATTTAAATTGGATGTCGCCCTCACTAGAGGCTTCACGAATGGATGGATTTTGCATGCGGATGAGGTGAGCTAAGTCGTCCCGATTGACTTCCTTGGGTATACCCTTTAATACCACCATGGGCTTTAGTAACTTTGCGGGTTCAGCCGAAATTTGGGTCGTATGAGAGTCGCTCGATTTCAGACGATTCAGGGCAGTATCCAGGTGTTTCGAGCTATCAAACTCTACCCGGACCTTGCCGCCGGAGATCCGCAATATTCTAGCCGGTGCAAAGTCGAGGTCCCTGAACTTCATAGTCCTGCTGAAGTCGGTAATGATGTGTTCGTGTGTGGCGCCCTCGGTAGTGCCCGACAGTATGATAGCCGGCTTGGTTTTGGCCGGCTGCGGAGGTGGAGCTGCAGGCTGAGTCGGCATTGAAGCCGAGTTGGTACGCTGCGCAGTGCTGTTTTTGCCAGCAACTGTGGCGTAACTAACCGGGGGAGTCGCCTGCTGAGAGGTTTTCGCAATATTATTGTTGTTGACTCGTACTTGTGGTGGTATAAATGCCGGGGTTTGTACTCGCGGAGTCTGAGGATTGGGTGTATTAAGTTTTCGCTCGATTGTATCGATTTTAGTCGATAGTGCAGCTATCGCGCGAGATAGGGCATCGGTCTGTGTGTCCGTTACGGGTTTGAGAGCCGCAGGTGGTAGAGTAGACGCAACCGGGTTTTGTTGTCTTATCGGGGTAGAGGATGCAATAGGGTTGATGGTGCGATCAGTTTGAGTAAATGCATCAGTGGCAGCGTATTTTTTCGGGGTTATGTATGAGACGCATGGGGTTAGAGTGACGTCACCGCTATCCTCCTCTGTTTGAGTTTCGCATTCTTTGCGGGGGTTGTCGGAGTGCATATGGAGAGATTCCATGGACTGATAGATCATGTCGAGGATGGACAAGACCCCTTGTTTTTGTCCTTTAGTTAAGCCTTGTTTAGCCTTTGTGATGGTGTTATAGACGCCGAAAAGACAATCCTCCATTCGCCTCAAGGTAGCGTAGCTGACGCGGACCCATCTGTCGTACCACTCTTCCTCGTCGACGATGGTGTCGTCCCTCCATCGCTGCTGCTTGTAACGGAAGAGGGCCTTTTCGTTGTCTTCATAGTAAGTTTTTTCGATATCCTGTTCATAGTGTATTTCGAGTTCAAGTATTTTCAAGGCATCCTGGTATTGCTTGTGTTTCCGCTCAAAGGTTTTACCGTGCACTAAATCAGCAAGAGAGGGAGGTTTATCGCGGGCTTTTCCCCAATTAGGGTCCTCTTCATGATCAGTTGAGGCCCTATCAGAGCCGTAGTCTTCGGAGTCGCTCATTTCGCAATGTTAGGTTAACCTAACTAAGAAAATAATACAAAAAGTGGGAAATTTCCAAAAATATTCTAGATGCAACAATGAAATTTATATATCTTAAAAGGGACTAATTAGAGTTATTTGAATACAGAAAATTACTAAAATCTAACAAGAAATGAATTATTACCAGAGGGGACAAATATATGAAAAATAAAAATAGGAAATGCCGATAAAAAGTTTTTCTGACGCACCACAAGCGCGTTCGTTATACTAAACGAAGCGCCGTGCAGAGTTCTATAAGACGCAAAAGACTAGCCTAATCTAAGTTAAAACTAGCTTAATATAAAAATTATTTTCGAATTTTTTAATAGAAGTGAATTTGTACAAACTTCGACCGCCAGCCAAAATTCTACCTTATGACTTACATCCAAGTGTAGTATATCAGCGTGTAGGCGCCGATGGGAAGAATGATACGCAAAAAGAAAACCAAAGAAAAATCGAATAGAACAGAAACTACAATATTTTCTAAAATCCTGATTTTATGTGTTTTTATCTAATATTTTTGGGAATTTGAATTGACGATTGTGGGCAAACTATTGAGTTGACAGTAAAATATACAAAAAAGTAAAGACGCGGCTCCGCTAGTTCTTTCAAACGAACCTAAAAAGTCCGAGATCGGGTAGAACCAAGCAAAGTTGTGACAGAATTAGTGGTGATTTTAATGATTTTGGGGGAAGAAAAAGTGAAAAAGTGGGATAAATCCAAGGAAAGTGGTGACAGAATGACAGAAGTGGTCAAGAAAGATGCCTTAGGGGCTCCAGAAACTAAATCCAAAAACAGATTAAAAATCCGTTGAGAAACACCAGAGTTATTAAAGAAATAGATAAATTTTTACTCCAAAAAGTTTACCTAAGCCTAGCGATTTTCGGTCGGTCCCATATAAAAGACATCAACGCGCTCTGCTTTTTAAAACCCAAGTATACAATTTGGAGAAAATATTTATTTTCTCGAAAACTACCCAACGGGGGTCCGTCGGGCAAAAAGTGGGGGGTTGGTTGGAGCAACCATAAGCCGCATAAAAATTTTCAGACACGTAGGGGGTCTCTAAAGATTTCAAAATGGGCCGGTTAGGTTAGGTTAGGTTAGGTTAGGTTAGGTTAGGTTAGGTTAGGTTAGGTTAGGTTAGGTTAGGTTAGGTTAGGTTAGGTTAGGTTAGGTTAGGTTAGGTTAGGTTAGGTTAGGTTAGGTTAGGTTAGGTTAGGTTAGGTTAGGTTAGGTTAGGTTAGGTTAGGTTAGGTTAGGTTAGGTTAGGTTAGGTTAGGTTAGGTTAGGTTAGGTTAGGTTAGGTTAGGTTAGGTTAGGTTAGGTTAGGTTAGGTTAGGTTAGGTTAGGTTAGGTTAGGTTAGGTTAGGTTAGGTTAGGTTAGGTTAGGTTAGGTTAGGTTAGGTTAGGTTAGGTTAGGTTAGGTTAGGTTAGGTTAGGTTAGGTTAGGTTAGGTTAGGTTAGGTTAGGTTAGGTTAGGTTAGGTTAGGTTAGGTTAGGTTAGGTTAGGTTAGGTTAGGTTAGGTTAGGTTAGGTTAGGTTAGGTTAGGTTAGGTTAGGTTAGGTTAGGTTAGGTTAGGTTAGGTTAGGTTAGGTTAGGTTAGGTTAGGTTAGGTTAGGTTAGGTTAGGTTAGGTTAGGTTAGGTTAGGTTAGGTTAGGTTAGGTTAGGTTAGGTTAGGTTAGGTTAGGTTAGGTTAGGTTAGGTTAGGTTAGGTTAGGTTAGGTTAGGTTAGGTTAGGTTAGGTTAGGTTAGGTTAGGTTAGGTTAGGTTAGGTTAGGTTAGGTTAGGTTAGGTTAGGTTAGGTTAGGTTAGGTTAGGTTAGGTTAGGTTAGGTTAGGTTAGGTTAGGTTAGGTTAGGTTAGGTTAGGTTAGGTTAGGTTAGGTTAGGTTAGGTTAGGTTAGGTTAGGTTAGGTTAGGTTAGGTTAGGTTAGGTTAGGTTAGGTTAGGTTAGGTTAGGTTAGGTTAGGTTAGGTTAGGTTAGGTTAGGTTAGGTTAGGTTAGGTTAGGTTAGGTTAGGTTAGGTTAGGTTAGGTTAGGTTAGGTTAGGTTAGGTTAGGTTAGGTTAGGTTAGGTTAGGTTAGGTTAGGTTAGGTTAGGTTAGGTTAGGTTAGGTTAGGTTAGGTTAGGTTAGGTTAGGTTAGGTTAGGTTAGGTTAGGTTAGGTTAGGTTAGGTTAGGTTAGGTTAGGTTAGGTTAGGTTAGGTTAGGTTAGGTTAGGTTAGGTTAGGTTAGGTTAGGTTAGGTTAGGTTAGGTTAGGTTAGGTTAGGTTAGGTTAGGTTAGGTTAGGTTAGGTTAGGTTAGGTTAGGTTAGGTTAGGTTAGGTTAGGTTAGGTTAGGTTAGGTTAGGTTAGGTTAGGTTAGGTTAGGTTAGGTTAGGTTAGGTTAGGTTAGGTTAGGTTAGGTTAGGTTAGGTTAGGTTAGGTTAGGTTAGGTTAGGTTAGGTTAGGTTAGGTTAGGTTAGGTTAGGTTAGGTTAGGTTAGGTTAGGTTAGGTTAGGTTAGGTTAGGTTAGGTTAGGTTAGGTTAGGTTAGGTTAGGTTTTTTTTTTTTTTTTATTAATTTTATTTTATTTCACCAGATTTTTGTGGTTCTCATTGTATACATTGTTATTTCTTGCCTGGTGAGACAGACAGCCGGTTGACGCTATTTGATACATCTAGCCGACCCTGTTGCTCTCGAGTCGAAAGATGATAATTATAAAATTAATTGACAAAATGAAAATGTTTGACATAATATAGAACATTATTTACAATTATTGAAATGTGGGTGAAAAGAGTTAAAGGTGATTTTGCAAAAAGTATTACTAAAGAGAAATAAAAATAGTTTGGAGAAAATGCTGATGAAAAATTATTTGATTATGGACGGCTTTCTGTGCCATGCGTCTTACAATTAAGACACACGGCTTTTTTGGCATCCTCCTTGGCCGGACACTTCTCCAGGTCGTGCTGACCAGCACAATGGGAGCAAGTGTCGACCTTGTCCGGGTATTTGTTGCGCGTGTGTCCGAATTGCAGACACCGGAAACATTGCAAGAAGGGACTAAACTCTTCAACGTGGACTCGTTGATAATCCACGTTGAGCTTAGCCAGATCGAGTATGGCACGGAAAGCGAGGGGTGAGGCGATGAAAACAGCGTTATAGAGTTTATCGGAGCGATTCTTCCTTTCGAATTTAAACTCAAAGTCACTTTCTTCACTAATTGAAGCTTTCACACTGGGATTCTGCTGTAGGATGAGGTCTTTAAGTTCCTCGTGAGGAATGTCCTTAGCTACGCCCTTAAGGACAACCATCGGCCTTAGTTTTCTCGCCGTTTCCGCGTTTAAGTGGGGGTCTTTGGCCAGCCGCTTCAGAGTTTCGGCCTTTTGCTCCTCAGAGTCAAACTCCACACGAAACTTCTGCTTACTGAGCGACTGAACCTTGGCCGGTGCGAAGTCAAGGGTCTTGAAATTAACAGCGGAGCGGAAACTCCGGATGGTGTCTTCGCGAGTGGCTGTTTCCTTTTTGTTGGACACAATAATGGCTGGCTTTGAGACTTGCGGGATGGTGTTATTCGCTGGAGATTGAGAGTTGTTCACAAGGGTTTTGGATGCCATAGCAGCGTAGGACAAGGGTCTCTCGGAGGGTTTTTGGTTCAAGATAGGGTAATTCTTGAGTTCCGCTTTTATGGATTCTCTCACAATGGAGGTAATGCTTTCGGCAGTGAGAGCTGCCGAGGTTGGTGGTGATTCGCCTGGTGCAGAGGAGGTAGATGGAGTCTCCTTGGGTATCTCCTTAGGTTTAGTGGATGAGGAGTAGCATACAGTGGTCGTCATCTGGCACAAGGTGATTATACGCGCCTTTTGATCTTTAGTGAGACCCGCACCCTTGCCCTTCTGCGAGGCTTGGACATAGCCTAGGATCTCATCCATATACTCCTTGATCTTCACGAAGGGCCCGTACAACTTCGGCTCGCCTTCGGTTTCGCTTTCTGAGAAATCAGAGACGGGGCAATATGCCCCGCCTGGCATGTAGTCTTGGAAAAATTCGTCGTCGCTCATTTTGGATGTTGCGTTCGCATGCAATTCGTGATTCGCAGTGGATGCTGTTAGCCGGCACTAGAGACTGCGTTACCGTCTACTAGTCCGTTTCCAGGGGGCGCCACGGGGAGGCCAACATCCAACCCCCCGGTTAGGTTAGGTTAGGTTAGGTTAGGTTAGGTTAGGTTAGGTTAGGTTAGGTTAGGTTAGGTTAGGTTAGGTTAGGTTAGGTTAGGTTAGGTTAGGTTAGGTTAGGTTAGGTTAGGTTAGGTTAGGTTAGGTTAGGTTAGGTTAGGTTAGGTTAGGTTAGGTTAGGTTAGGTTAGGTTAGGTTAGGTTAGGTTAGGTTAGGTTAGGTTAGGTTAGGTTAGGTTAGGTTAGGTTAGGTTAGGTTAGGTTAGGTTAGGTTAGGTTAGGTTAGGTTAGGTTAGGTTAGGTTAGGTTAGGTTAGGTTAGGTTAGGTTAGGTTAGGTTAGGTTAGGTTAGGTTAGGTTAGGTTAGGTTAGGTTAGGTTAGGTTAGGTTAGGTTAGGTTAGGTTAGGTTAGGTTAGGTTAGGTTAGGTTAGGTTAGGTTAGGTTAGGTTAGGTTAGGTTAGGTTAGGTTAGGTTAGGTTAGGTTAGGTTAGGTTAGGTTAGGTTAGGTTAGGTTAGGTTAGGTTAGGTTAGGTTAGGTTAGGTTAGGTTAGGTTAGGTTAGGTTAGGTTAGGTTAGGTTAGGTTAGGTTAGGTTAGGTTAGGTTAGGTTAGGTTAGGTTAGGTTAGGTTAGGTTAGGTTAGGTTAGGTTAGGTTAGGTTAGGTTAGGTTAGGTTAGGTTAGGTTAGGTTAGGTTAGGTTAGGTTAGGTTAGGTTAGGTTAGGTTAGGTTAGGTTAGGTTAGGTTAGGTTAGGTTAGGTTAGGTTAGGTTAGGTTAGGTTAGGTTAGGTTAGGTTAGGTTAGGTTAGGTTAGGTTAGGTTAGGTTAGGTTAGGTTAGGTTAGGTTAGGTTAGGTTAGGTTAGGTTAGGTTAGGTTAGGTTAGGTTAGGTTAGGTTAGGTTAGGTTAGGTTAGGTTAGGTTAGGTTAGGTTAGGTTAGGTTAGGTTAGGTTAGGTTAGGTTAGGTTAGGTTAGGTTAGGTTAGGTTAGGTTAGGTTAGGTTAGGTTAGGTTAGGTTAGGTTAGGTTAGGTTAGGTTAGGTTAGGTTAGGTTAGGTTAGGTTAGGTTAGGTTAGGTTAGGTTAGGTTAGGTTAGGTTAGGTTAGGTTAGGTTAGGTTAGGTTAGGTTAGGTTAGGTTAGGTTAGGTTAGGTTAGGTTAGGTTAGGTTAGGTTAGGTTAGGTTAGGTTAGGTTAGGTTAGGTTAGGTTAGGTTAGGTTAGGTTAGGTTAGGTTAGGTTAGGTTAGGTTAGGTTAGGTTAGGTTAGGTTAGGTTAGGTTAGGTTAGGTTAGGTTAGGTTAGGTTAGGTTAGGTTAGGTTAGGTTAGGTTAGGTTAGGTTAGGTTAGGTTAGGTTAGGTTAGGTTAGGTTAGGTTAGGTTAGGTTAGGTTAGGTTAGGTTAGGTTAGGTTAGGTTAGGTTAGGTTAGGTTAGGTTAGGTTAGGTTAGGTTAGGTTAGGTTAGGTTAGGTTAGGTTAGGTTAGGTTAGGTTAGGTTAGGTTAGGTTAGGTTAGGTTAGGTTAGGTTAGGTTAGGTTAGGT